>PTFA01000078.1:0-99204 GCA_003342895.1 Casuarius casuarius | reverse complement strand
GCCTGCGCGGGCCGCGGCGCCGCGCGCTGGCAGCGGAAGCCGGTTCTTGTTGCTACTCCCGGGTCTCGGCCGCCGGCAGCTAGCGGCGGAGCCCCCGCGGGGCCGGGGCCGGGGCTGGGGGCAGGCAGGCGCACGGCATCTCGGCAGCAGGTTCCGGGCTGTGGGCGGCGGCGATGGCCCTCGGCTCGCTCCGCCTCGGCTGGCGGCCGCACCGCGAGAGCGCATCCCGGCAGTCGGGCCGCCTTGCGAGGAAAAACCTTGAGAAAGTGGGTAGCTAGTGCAGGAACTCGTGTGGTAATGAGTGCGGGTCCCGTAACCGCCCCTCTCTCCAAGGGCGGGTCGGGAAAGCGGGGCCCGTCCTCACTGGGAGCAGCCGCAGCGGCACCGGCTGCGCCGAGCTCGAGCCAGCCCCGCGGCTTCTCGGCGGAGGTGGCCTTGGGGGCGCGGTGGGGCCGGGCAGGGACGCAGCCTCCTGGCCTGGCTCCCGGGTCTGCCAGGCTCCTCAGCCCCGGCGAACACCGCCACGGGGGCAGAGGCCCAGAGGAGAGGACACGAAGGGGAGTTACTCAGGCTGCAGAGGGGCGAGCGTTAGTGCTGATACGGGATGTGAAGCTGATGGGAAACTGCTCATCTTCGCGTGCGTGCCACGCGTGGCATGCAGACACCGCACTTCATATTTGGGGTTACGCTTTTAAAGCAGCTGATTACCTGCCTGCTCTGCACACGCCTTCGTCATCAATTTAAGGGGTTAAGTATGTCTGTGCTTTTACTTCATGGCTCTTTCCACTGCAAAGGCACTAGTAATGCTTCAGCTTTTACTTTCTAATTCGTTCCAGGTATGTTCTGAATTACGAGAGGCCTGAAAAAAGTCTAGTGCAAAGAGTGACTCACTTATTCTAATCCTTACCACAAAAAAAACAACCAAGCCAAAGGAACCGTAGTGAAGAATCCAAGTTTTAGTTAATTAAGTCACACTAACTCTTTTAAGTGGAAAGATGAAAAACGTGTTAGCAACTATCAGGTAAAATGATCTAAAACTTTTGATGGCTATCACATTTAAGGATACCTTAACAATTTCTTGAAGAAAAATGGCCTCATTTTGATTAGGATACCACCGATATTCATAAAAATAGCCAGTCCTTTAAAATCCTTCAGCACTCTTTGCTTCAATATCTGAATCTATCTGGAAACATTTCCAAACGTGAGGAACACAGGATCTTCGACAAATTATGTATTCAAAAATACTAGCTTTTCAGTCAAATGTTCAGTACTCTTTTTATTCCTTTGGAATGCAGGGTCAAGCTCGGACGAGCTGTACCCAGCCCTGTGTACCTCTCCTCCCCGTTTGCATGGAAAAGCATACATTCTCTGAAACTGAACATTGCCTAATATTTGCATTTCAGGTGGAACCTTGAGCTGCCAAATGGCACATCAATATTGGAGAAAGTGACACTAATTCCAAGGCAGTAGACTCCATGTCCATATTTTTTGGTGTTCTGAGAATGCTAAAAATCTTGTATTTAAGGGCTGTAATTCTACAGATTCAAACAGTAAACATTTATCCTTTCCCCAAGGTTTTAACCAGGTATGAATGGTACCTAGAAGTCGGGAGTTGCAAAGGAAAGAAAAAAGGTGTCCAGTTAGCTTTGCACAATCAAACTAAGCATAAATAAAAGCAAATTATACTGATTATTTGTTTGTATGGTACAAGTATTTTAATGTTTAGAAATGTATAATGTTCTGTCATGATGAGTTATGTAAGAGAATCTTCATTTAGCAGCTCAGATAAAAAGAGCTACCTCCCTCTGTCCTTCTTCCCCAGTGTCAAAGGCATTAGCAGCTCTAAATTGCCAATAATTTCAGAGATTTCCTAGGGAGTTTTAACTGAATTTGGTGTATGGTGACTCCAACACTAGCAGAGTTAATTCTTGTGAGAAGGGGCATTTATTATAAAAGCATTAAGAGACAGCCTTTTGTGTAGGGACTCTACAGAATCCTAGTAAGAAACCACAAAACAGTCTTTTCATTGTCTTTCTAGAGGTATTGGCTGTGGAACAATTTGCCTCATCAAATATACTGTGTCATCTTGAAAGAAACAAGGAGACAATATTTTCTTGGAAAGCAAAAAAAAGATATTAAAAAAAATTCCAGGCATTTTTTTTTTCTGAATCACTGTTATTGTTGGTTTTTTTCTTTTCACTGTACACTGATTTTCTGAAAAGCGAGGGCAGAAAAAAAACAAGTAAATATTTAAGACAAGTAAATCATTTAACTTCTAGTTTCTTTCCTCTTTCTGAGCTCCATATGGTATCAGGTTTTAAAGTTAATGTATTTCTGTGCTAAAAGAACCTTTGGCCCTAGAAAAGAACTGGCTCTAGATTTCTCATCCTCCAAAATCTCATGCCAAGGAACTGTAATCTGAGATTTGCTGGTATAAAAACATCAACATGTGCCACCTGCCCATCTCCCTTAGGTTATATGCCAAACCTGCTGCCTCTATTTCTCTATAATCTCGAGATTTCCCCATCATTTTTATGATAACAAATCCCCAGAGAGAGCAGTTTGTCACTGTCTTTTAATCTTAAAAAACTTGGCACAAAACTCCCATTTTGTTCCATCATGCACATGATTCTTAGCAACCTCTTGCCTGGCTCTTGAACACTGTTACTGCATCACCTACCAGTCTTGAAGCGCTTCCTCCATTTCTTTTGCCCAGCGGCTTTCACATGGTCCTGTTTTTCCCTGTGCTTCTCAGCAAAGAGCTCTTCCAGCTGCATGTGAAGGTTTTATCTTCCCTCTCTGGACCTGCAATAACCATGCTGTGCAATAGCTCTCCCTGGTCCTCTGCAGACTTCTAGCTCTGGTTTATCAGTCAGCAGATAAAGGCACCCACTGACTCATTGATTTCCCCCAGCTCTTTGCCCTTTTAGGCCACCTGCTTATTTTTTGGCATAAAAGGCATCAGCAGGCACACTGTCCTCCTGACCTCCTCCTCTGACCACCTAGCTTGGATTCTTAAGAGTGAAGTCAGTAAACCCAATTTGCTGTCACTAGCTTTCTCCGGTCTGAGCTTTGGAGCTCAGGAATGTCAATAAACAGGCCTTTGGCTGCTTCCCCAACTCCAGATCTTGTGTGAGGAAACTCCTGCTGCTTTCTGTAGGATCCTCCTACTACAGCCCAGCTCCAGCAGACTGTGTCATGTCCTAGCAGCTATACAACTTTGTTCCAGGACAGGTGGGCGGTACTGAAAGCAGCTAAAAATGTGTTCTTTTCTCTCTCCCTCCCTATCCTTCTTTCCTTGTACAATTGGCATCCCTTCAGATTCAGGCTCAGATTTGCAAAATGTTGCTTAAAGTTTGGAGATGGAGAAGGTGGGAACTGCCTAACTTGTTGCCCAAAGAGTCAGATGTCTATCTGCTTATGAGAGCTGATATAAACCTGCCTCCCTGTTTGGGCAGCTTGTTAGTCACTCACAAGAAAAGGAGAGCTGGTATTTCTTGTGAGAGGTGAACCAGGATTAAAAGACACATCTTGCACCCGCGTATGCACCCTGTTCTGTTCTCTTTGGTGAGACCTTGCTTTTCCTTCACCACTAGCTTGATGGGTCTGATTAATGTGGCAGTGAGTGGGAAATTCCAGTGGTAGGGTTCAGCCTCTCCTGTCTCTTTGCTACCTGGTTGGACAGACAGTGAACACCAGTCCTGGAGACACTGCCCTGCCTCTGATGAGGGGACTCCATCAGGCAAACATGCCAAATTGCACTCTGTTAATTCCCAGGGGGTTCTTATAATGAGACAGAAATTATTGAGGCAGTCAGCTATAAGGTACTAGCTAAACTAAGGGGAGGACTAGCAGCATGGTCTTGTTACCTGGTTAAGCATCAAGAGCTGAAATGAAGAGACTATGTACAAAAATGCCAGTGTCTGCTCATGGGTCTCCAGGCTCTCAAGCATGGAACCCTCCTGCTGCAAGCACCCTCTTTAATTCAGCATTCACTGAACGCAGCCATACTGATGGCATTTTACCAAGTGTTAATGTAAAGGAAAATGAGGACAAAACAGAAGAAACCTTAAGCTACGCTGAGCTTCTTGGACCTCAGCCATATGGGGGAGCAGCCAGGGGACTTTGAGCAATCTTCCTCAAGATATCCCGTATTTTCCTATGTGCAAAATCAAAGTGATACCCCTGGAGTTTGATGATTAACCTGCTGGTCATAGAAGACCCCAGTGCCAGACACATAAAGGTCTAGATATGGTATGTCTGCCATATTTGGAAAACCCATCAGACTAAGTAGAAAGATGCATGTCCTAGCTTTTGAAAAGTATTTTATTTATGTATTTGATTACAAATTCAGCCACATCATGCTTGGCAGAAGCAAAAAAGAGCCATAAAATCAACTACTTCACTCTCTGCCCTTCTAAAGGTTTCTATCAAAGATGAGACAAATGCCAAATAAAAATGAAGCAGGTAAAGGGAAAAGAGCATAATAAATAATCAAAGCTGCAATGAATCAGAGTCCTTAGGTAATCAAAATACTGTAGCCCTAAAGATACCAAAAGGAAATAAGCTCTGTCCATGTCTCAGGACTACATATCTCACAATTGTATTGCTATCAAGTAAGTGTGTTATATACAAATATCTGTACAGAATTGTTATGCTCTCAGTATATGCCATAGTCCAATGTTGTGTCCTAGAATCAAAAGCTAATTAGCTGTTAAAATTTTCAGCATATTCTTGCTGGATAGAAGGTTTAGTTAAATAATCACTGGACTCCAAAATATTTTCTTACACTGCTTTCATCTAATCTTTTGCCTCTTTTTGCCACCCCAAGGTCAATATATGAGATATTAAAAATATCACTAGTCTCAAATTCAGAGGAGTATATCTTTGCTAATACTATACATTAGGCCAAATGTATGGGAAAATACACCTGCACTGTCAGCTTAGTTAGACACTAATACTTAGTTAGATACTTAGTTAGATACTAATATCTAACTCAGAAAATCTACCTTCCCAGATATTAATTTTCATCCAAAAGCTTTGTGAGCTTATGTCAATATTGAAAAATATGTATTTTTCAATCTACTTGAAATGAAATCCTTTACTTTTGCCATATAGCAGCAATTACAAAGTCCTTATCTTCTGGATCACATTAATTTATCCTACAATAGAGCTACCTCCTTTTGCTCCATTTTGGCAATTTTTTGCATCAGCCACAAATTCTAGTCCAATAAGCCTAGCAGTGAAGAGCAATGGGCACTCTTCCATTCAAATTAGATGCTAAGCAAGTTCCATCCAGACAATTATCATCTTTGTTTTTGTCAATAAATTACGTTGGTCCTGGGTTTTATTATGTTAAGCATTTCAGTCTTAGTGTGATACTGTATTATCTGTGATGAGTGCTCCAAAGGCAGCATTAGAATTGCCTAGTGAGGGCTGCAGAGCTCTTCAGTAAGGCGTGATCAATCTGCACCCAGCCTGCTCCAGAAATATCCTCTGCCTGTCTTCTCGTCCTCACCTTTCTGACAGCCTCTGGTGAATGTGACTCCATTCACGAGAATTAGTCATGTATGGGAACTGTTTCTGGGATGAGCCTTCTCTAAACAGGTCATAGAAATTTTTACCACGGTCTCAGAAGTTCTGGGAGTGAAACGTTGGCATTAGAGGAAAGGTGAAGTCACTTAGTTCCTCATCCTCCCGGTGGAAAATATCATTGCTGCCCTGACAGTGTCAGAAATGGTGTTAAAAAAAATGAGAGCTGCTTGCCAGCAACGGGGTAGGCATATATCCAGAAACAGGCTGATGAGGCCCCCTGCCTAGGAGTGCAGGAACTGCTCAGCATCCTGCAGCTAGTTGCTCTTTCACTCTGCTAAAGAGAGGGAAAAGTAATGCTCCAGTTCTCTCATAACATCCTGTGGCCGGAGGCACAGGAACATGTGTTTGTAACATAATTTTCACTGGGAAAACAGTAAAGTGGTATTTCAGAATTGGATGCAGAGGTGCTGACATTTCCTAAGTATCGTCAACTTAGAATACGCATGAGACTGGGGGAGTGGAGTTACTTGAAATAATATGCTGAGTAAATCTCTCACTGTCTATACTGATTTGCAGCAGTTCAGTAACTTGATATCTGCAGCAGTAGCATTAAACTGCATTGGCTGGTCATGGTCCCTTTGCCTGGGGTGAAAGCAATAACTACCTGGCAGATAGAGAGAAGCCTAGGTAATAAAAGTGCCAAGGGACAGGTTCATTTTTTTTGCCTCATCTGAGTGGTTGAGAGCAGCTGTCCTTCATGTCCTGCTGGCTTGGAACAGTAGGGAATATTTGCAAAGTCACCTTGAGCTACTGCTGAGCTCCCAAAATTTGGCCACACACTTTCTGCTATGCTGGCAATTGATGTGTGCAGCAGACCAAGGGCTGCAGATCCATTACAGTCTGGCATGTCCATTTAAGCCAGGAAGGGAGACATTGCACTAAATCTAAGATGGGTTTTGCTGAGGTTATTATGTTTATTTCCCACAACTGCTTATATATTGATTACCACAAGTGATGGAAGAGAGTTGTACCCATCCCTCCAATCCAGTACGCTTGCAAAATAAAATGATGAAAATCCATCTGCCTTGAAGAAATGGAACCAGAATCTGAGACCACCAGGAGCTACGCTGGAGAATGGTGGTGCTTGTGCAATGTTTATTGCTTATTTTACATTGACTGTGCAGTGCCTCCAGACATGGCCCAGCAGTGAAGACAGCAGCTTTCCTCCGAGGGCCAGAATTCTCCACCTTTTAGTCCTCAGAAGAGGCAAAAGAAACCAAATCTGTGGAACTAATGAAAAGAAAAGCTCTTGACTTGATACAGGCATTTTACTGTTGCTGCAACAGCAAGTCATTGAGAAGACTGGATGCATTTGCTGTATTTTTCCCAAGGCCATTTGTGATGTTAAGTGAGTTTCATTCCTTATGTGCCAAGTTTTATTTTCTTCATCCTAAGTGGTCTTATTTTAAGTGATTCATCTTGTGTGAGCTCACTAGGCGAACTGTTTTTGCCCTTCTGGGAATCTGCCTGATATTTTTTCTCTGTTGCATATTTTCTGTGCAGAAGATGGTATGTGAGGAGCCTTTGGCAGGTAGTTGAGACTAAATTCTTGAATATAAGATTAGCAATAGCTGCATCTGGTCACAATCCTCTGGTTACTGTCTGAATCAAGCATCACGTGCCATTGCATTAACTCTCCAGATCCCCTTCTATGGAGGCTAAAGGAGTGGGCCTCGGCCCTCGGTTCCGAGGAAGATTTGGGAATGCTATCTGCCAAAGAAGTTTGGCTATGGAGGAATGCGACTGATTCTCTTATTTAGAGTCATTTAGGAACTCGCCAAGCCCAGCGCTTCTCAACCAGCACAGAAGGCTTTGGGGCCCAGTCTGATCTGTGGCTATGGAGATGGAGCTCACATTTTTCGTTGCTCTGGAAAGGATTTGTCAATTGTCCAACTTCCCTCACCCCGGTCTACCTTTACTGCCACTATAGGCTGCCAGGGGGCTGCGAGGGACTTAGAAGTGCATGAGATTACATAGAGGCTGCCCAGAGCAGCAAGGTATATATGTGCATGTATTGAGGAGGCTGTATATCACTCTTAAATCCTCAAAGCAGGGAGATCAACACCAACACAGACCATGAATCACAGAACCCTCTGTGAAATATAACACATTTCCTTGTACTGGTAAGGGCAGCAGGAGATTACCAGTCTCACTGTACGCCCCATCATCATGTAGCCTTCGGGGGAAAACAAGTGATACCACAATGGGACCAAAACTGGTGAATTCAATCATACCTTTATCACACTAAAAGGAGAGGGAAAGTGACCAGTGGATAAAGTTCTGTATCAGGGTCAGGCCTTTTCCAGGCTGTGGCTTACAATCTCAGTGTAGTTAAAGACACTCTTAGTGACACCCAGGTGGATTCTCTCTATAAAGATCTCTAGCAATCTCCTTGCAATTCTTTTGGAAAAGCATTACTATATATTATATTCATGTTAATATTTCTATCCACAAATCCTAATTTATATAAAAGCACCAAGAATTGTAGCCTTTGATTTGATAAAAGCTTTTTTGTTGACACTCCTGGTTTGCAGTTGAACTTTTTTTATCATTATTGTCTTTTTGTGGTTTTCTTTACCAGTTTGGAGAAGAAACACCCAGGCTATGAAACTATATGTTAAATCTGAATCACTGTTAGGCTCTACAGCAGTGAAGGGTGAGCTATCTGACTGGTAGTGCCCATGAAATCCCTCTGTGCAATCAACATATGCAATAAAGGCGACATCTGGAAAACATAGCATGTGTTTGATCAGAAGAGAATATCTGTATTCATGGAGAAGTAGCTAGTAAACCATCTCTGTACACTGAAGACCTTGGTATTTTGCATGGTGCTCTGAGTCTTCTGTCGCAGAAGTGTTAGAATGTGGCTTAGAGACTGACCAAGCTGGTTTCATACAAAGATAATTCTTTGCTACGAAGATGACTTGTGTTAAATGTGATAAGCCAGATATGTCCTGAACGTGGTCCTGGACAACTTTCAATGGCAGCCATCTACAAACAATGTTTCAGTTAGTGGTTTGAAATCAAACAGCTCTGCTTGTCTATATATGTAGCCATTTATTTTGTCAGTCCAACCATACAATGAGGACAAGTCATAGCAATTAATGACACAAATACCATAAGTACTATGAGATAACCATCCACACGTTGAAAGCCAACAGCAGTTGGAGATTTTCCTATGCTCATGTTAATTCTTAGCACTTGTTTTCCAGTTTTGCATGTGCTACAGGAATTGCTTTTGATAGTAGGTATGTGGGGGAGGTTGAGACACTTGGAAAGTATGCAGGATTAGAGGACATTTTTGAGTGTTTAACTTTTTCTTTCCATCTCAGTTCTGATGTTTTTTTCATCTCTCCTTTACTTCTGGGAATATGTGGACCATTCACTTTGTTCACATCTGCTACTTCTAACACACTCATCCTTTCAGTTGGTTTTATACTGTAAATATACAAAAGATGGAAAAGATGCACTTTACTGTAATATTAAAATACAATTTTATTACTATGCTAATGGCTTATTGGACAAGTTCATTACAATTCTAGCTTTTCATTGGCTTAGAGAAAATATTTCTTCTCCCTCCTGTTTTGAGTAAGTGTCTGGTTCTGCATAGAATATAGACATTAATATGTCTGTAGAAAACTGGGCTCACAAGATAAATAAATAGCCATGTACTTTGATTTAAATATACACTTCTGGATTTGAGGCTGAATGGACATTAAAGTGAAAGCAACTATATTGCTAAGCTGCACTGTGTAGTTAAGACTCCCTTTAATAGCTTACCTGCATCTCTTGCCTCTTGTGCTCTCCATCTATTTGAAGTTAAACGGAGATTGGTAAAAGAAAAAACTAAATGTTGATTCTTCAGTGTTTCCAATGAATCTGTTAATACAAATATGTTTGCACTTAGGGCAGGACTACATTGTCCTCAATCCCCCTGATAAACAGCTGTTCTCAAGCACATTCTTTCAGATTTTACCACCAATCTGCTATAAGAAATGTTTGGCAGAATGCGTTTTTTTCCCTCCAAAATTAAAAAGTGGTGAAAAAGTAAGAATTTATTTTGAATTTTGCAAACTTCTTTGCAAACTGAAATTTAGTTGCTGAAAAGCAGCAATTAAAATATTTTAAATTCCTTTTTCCTTAGTTTTTTACCAAAGAGCTTATAGAAAAGACATACCATTTTCTACCCATCAGCACTAGCTGGGCATTGAACTAGTAGTATCTGAAGAGAAATACTGTTTACAGACTTAATATATCCTGTAGCATTTGAATTTCTCTAGGAATTCTCTCAGGCACTAGGTTTGCTCCAGCTCCTTCTCAGTCAATGGGAACCCCTCTGTGGTCTTTCCTAGGAGTAGGCTCAGACTTTTAATGAGTACTGAAGCAGAACCACTCTCTCTCTCAGGCTTGAAATAAATGATTTCTCTGATGCACTCCCACAGACTTCTGCCCACTGCCGTTTTTGAGAACTGTACTCTGTGCCCAGAGGCTGCACTCCTGCTGGTCTCACCTCTGTCGAGGAGAGGACATACATGCTACAAAATGCTGTTGACATTTGTAGGTGAGATATTTTCTCTGCAAGACTCACAGGCCCAGGCCAGAGTCCTAAAGAATAATTAGTATATTTGAACACTTACACTTTAAAGAGGTATCATCAGTTGAAATCCCACTATAAACAAACAGCACTGAATGTTAGTGCCTCTTAAAACACAAACCACATCTTGGACATAATGAAATGAGGGAGGTTAACAGGTCTGACCCTCACTTTGGAAGTAAAGGACAACCTTCTAGAATCTGCTTGGTCCTTCTTGAGACCAAATTATTGAAGCACAGGACATACAGTCCTTAAATGAACAACTACTGGAGAAATTTGCAGGGAACATTTCATAAGTAGAGAAAAAGATTTACCTGTTCTGCTGTATCTGGTTGGTGAGTTCCCCTAAGAAAGGTTAAGAAGAATGTTTTACAAAGCTGGTAGTGTTTTCGAGATTGGGACTTGGTATTGTGCACTTGGATCTCACTGTCAGGGATATATCTAAAGTGGGGTGGAGGTGGGCAAATGAAGAGGATGTTTCTCAATAGTATGATTGAACATCCAAAGACTGTGGAGGCAGGTGAGAGCTGAAAACCAGGACAAAAGGAGAAGAAGCAGGCCTCATTTGGGTTAGAAGAATTTTTTCTTTCTTATTCCCAGAAATGGTCTTTTTGCCCCCTCCACTCTCCTCTCTCCTCTATCCCCACGCTGTATTCTCAGTGCCCCCAAATCCTACTTGTACTCTCACTTCAAATCCCCAGTTGATCCCTCAAGGCCACACACATACCCCATATAAAAGAATCAACATCTGCAGGATGTGAGCACAGCTCACTGGATGGACTTCGTCCATGGCTTGC
The DNA here is from genome assembly GCA_003342895.1 of Casuarius casuarius. Taxonomy (NCBI): domain Eukaryota; kingdom Metazoa; phylum Chordata; class Aves; order Casuariiformes; family Casuariidae; genus Casuarius; species Casuarius casuarius. Next base: position 88,218 of record PTFA01000078.1, on the reverse strand, counting down.
CATTTTCTGCTCTGGGTCAGTTGTGTGCTGCAAGTGGGTGTGGGCAGATCACTTACTGTGCGCCTCCCGCATCAGCAAGTCCAGCTGGGTCGTGTAGTCCCACATCAGCCTTCTGCATCTGTTGATTGTGTCTGGATGCACTTCCACTGCTAACACTTCCATCTGGTCAACATTGAAATTCTGATTCTCAATCCTAGGACACACAGTCAGTCATTTCATCAACGAAAACCATCTAGCATTCGACAGTTAACAAACTTCAATGTTAGGCAGGCCCAATTAATTAGGAAGGACTCTATAAAGAGGAGGATGCTTTGACCATACAGTGTATCACATAAAGAGGTCTCTTTATGCAAGTTATGCGAGTCACAATTTTTATGAGTAACAATTTATTAGACAATACTTATTAGACCTGGATGGGAACTTTCAAATGCTGAAAATGGGAAAGGGGGAGCAATTTTGCAAATATTCTTGTGTGAATAGTGTTTGACCTGTTGCAGGTAGACTATTATTGTAAGCAGAGTAACCCATGTTGTGATAGAAAGAAAATGCCAGACATATTAAATGGTGTCCAGGCTTCTGGAAAATGACTTTGATCCCACAGGCTAGATTGTGACTTGTGGCACAGCTATGAGTAATGAACTATGCTGCTGCCAGCACAGCCCCTAGGTACACGGTGATTCAAAGTTATCCTCACAATCCAAGTTCAAATTCAGCCTTAATTTGTACAAGGTACAGAGATGACATCTTAAAATCCAGCTAGATGTTAGAGCTAGCCCTTCACGTGACTGAAGAGTTTATTGCTGCAGTAAAATCCTTAGCGGATCTTTAACTTATTGTTGGCATGGTTTTGCACTTTTGAGTTACAGCTGACACCCAGACGTCAATTAGGAAGTGATAAGTCATAAATTAAATGTACCACTTGCAAGAGAAGGCATAATAAAACCGTTAAGCTATTAAACCTGTCCACAAGCAGAACCAAAAATCCATGGAAAAATGAGCCAGTTAACTCTGCAGCTAAAAGCTGTACACTGTGACATAAGTGCAGCAGTGTAACAAACACTCACACATCTAGTGAGCGTGTTCTTCTCAGTAACTGAACCCTATGGTGTTCATCTCTAGCAAAACCATCTTTGTTGTAATAAAAGTCAGGGGCTTTCATCAGAATTGAGTAAACATGTAGCTACAAAGAAAATTGAAACTAAAAGGGACCACTGGAATGACAGGCAAATATGTCTCCATTATCATTAATTGCGTGGACATGGTGCACTCTAACTCGGCTGGAATAAAAAACAGGTTTGCAGTGTAGGGTGTGAGGATGGAGGGACACAGACAGTGGTTTTAGCTCCCCAATTATCAATGTCATATTTTATTAAAGAAGAAAACAAATGTTTTCATGTGGAACTTACCTATCCTGTACCAATTTAAATTCCTACGAAGAGGATTGCCAAAAAAAAAAGAAAAAGAAATTGTTAGTGTGATGGCCAGAAAGGGCAGCCAGCTGAGAAATGCGTATATTGATGAGGAAAAGTGGAATGCCGCTGCATACTTTGAGGAAGAGGAAAGCATCTGATTGCTCTCTCATCTTCTGCAAAGACTCAAGATGCTGTGCAGCCTCATCTCGCTTCTGTTCCATTTCCTTCTTCAGGATAGTAATGTCTGACAATTGTTTTTCCTCATTGGATTGGATGTCACTCAGGATCTGCTGCTCTTTCTGATTTACCTCTGCCCTGATCTCTTCAAACAGATTCACCAGCTGAGAAGTCACAGTTTTCGTATTGGTCTAAAAGAACAGATAAGAAAATGATGCACTGGCTCAGGAACTCAACAATTCAGCTTAGTGTGTCTGTTTGTTAATTAGGATTGTATCTGTCCTTTGCACTGCATTTAGAAGGAAGCAGACAATAAGCATTCACTTAGAGTATCTGATTAAACAGAGGATTATGAAAATTATCCTGGTATAATAACAAAATCTGATAAAATTCAGCTAGCAATGTGAGAACCGCATTGGTTCACACTGAAAACCCCACTTGTATATTCAAGGTGCTTTTCTTTTATTAACAGGAAGAAAATTTTAACAATGTGTACTGATACGTATGAAGTGTGGCCTGCAGATGACTGGAAGTCTGCCAGGTCTGCAGCCTGGTTCACGCAACCCCATTAAATTGTAGAGTTTACCAGCTTTTTCCTTCTGTGTAGCTATGCTGGACTGCCAGGAGAAAGCTTGAATTCTGCCAGTTCCTTACAACAGTGTTTTCCCCACTTTGGACCGTATCTCTTTCTGCTCATCCATTTCTCTAATTGTTGGCTGCACATATAGTCCAAAAAGGATCAAGAGGACACCTGAATTTTCTTCCTGAATCCACCATTGTTCTAGCCCAGAAATTTCTCTGTTCCTCACTTTACCTATTTATATTGTAGATCTACTAATAGTTAGTACTTTTTATAAGGAGCATTGCAAGGATGAATTAAGTATTGTAAGTGATCCTGAGACTTGAAAACCCCCTTATCAAAATAAAGTAGAATTGCAGAGGATTGATTTGACTGTTCCCCAGTGGTTTGAGGCAGGACGAGGAGGGCAGCACAAGCCACACCGTTCCCATCAGCCCAGGCCCGAGCCCAAACGCCCCAGTCCTCCGCACTGCGCCATGGTGGTCCTTGGTCCAGCTCACACTGCAGGGAGCAGCTGCCTCCTCGCGCTAGGAAATTTGGGTCTGGGCTCTGGCCTTCCCCTTTAGGTACTGTGGATGCAAGTGGCCCTGAGCACCTGGGCTCAGCTCTCAAAGGTGGCACCGAGTGCTGCAGCAGGGTTGTCTGCGGCTTTCCTCCCGTGGAGGCAGCCACGGCGGCACTGTGCGACCCGGCTTGAAACTGCTGCCAGACAGCACTGCCGCGACCACGGGCAGCTGTCGGGCCCTGTCCTGGGGCATGCCTGATATTTTTAGTTATTATTAGAGTACCTTTACAGCTGCATCTCCTAGAACACCTTGCTGAAGATGATCCTGTGTTTTAGTTGCCATCATTTATTTCTTATAAATCATGAAAGAAGATGCCCTGGATTCGGGGTGACTTGGACACAAACCTTGAGCTGATTCTCACTTTTCTGCAGTTCCTCCAAGGCATTAGCTAGAGCGCTTTTGTTTTCCTGCATCTGTTCGACGGTACGAGAGAGAACACCCTGGTAGAAGGAAAGAGAGCATTAACATTTATAATGGGGAAGCAGCACAGGTAATTTTAAAACAGACTGGCAGTTTATGGAGCTGATGAAATGGCACGCGCGACTTTTATCTACCTGCTGTCATAAGCATTGATTTCTTTACAGAGAGGCCTATATAAACTGTGTTTACTTTCCTCCTCATAAAGATAGGGCATAACTGGAAAACTGATGTGATTCTTGGAGTCTTTGAACTCAATGTTTAATTTTTATGTATGTGTGACTTAGGATGAAGTAGGTTAATAAATAAATAAATTTCACTGTAAACAAATAAATTATGTTTATTTATAATAATTAAATAAATAAACAGAGTGAAGAAAATTTCACTTCGTCTGTTACAGCTCTGTTCCTGCCAAAATCTCCACCTGTGCCTAACGTCATCCAGATCCTCAGTTTAACATCTGTCAGCATTTGTGGGAATTGAGGATAAGATAAGCAACCATCTTTACGTAAGATCAGCCTAACACTGGTATTCGACTCACACAGCTGTTTATTTTAATGGATATCACAGTCATTGAATGTTACTGTAATGAATGACAGCACATTTCAGAAGGGATTTTAAACTTTGTTCCTCAGGGATTAAACAATCTCCGAATATTATTTTTTGGGCTGTGGCCTGTTTGGGACTGGTTACTCCTCACCCGCCTTCAGCAGTGAAGTATCTGTTAGTGGCCACTGACAGGCACAGATGCCACATCCCAGCTTCTCCTGTCCCTTTAATAAAAATGATGCAAGAAAGTTTAGGTTTTCTGTGAGATATTTGTCACAGATGGAAAATGTGAACTTTTGAAAAAATAAAAGACAGCTAATCAAATTCGATTGGTTCCTTCCTCGCACCAAAACCCTTCTACATTTCCTCCTGCAGAGCTGCATTCCAGATTTCCTTGGCTATTAGTAGAATTTTTTCAAAAGACAAATACTGCTGCTGAGATCTCAGCTTGCTCACAGAGATGGTGGCCTGGAAACAGGACAGCGTTGCTCCTTCACCAGCTCCAGGGACACAGGAAATGACTGTTTTTCAACACAGACTACTGCTCAGGGGCCCTGGGTATTTTGTATCTACCTTGGGGGAGAAAGTTAGTTTGTGAAACAGATAACCCCAAAGGATGTTTCTTGCTGATTCCCTAGGAGGCTGTGACCTGTCCTCTGCCCAGAGGGAGCCGGGCCCTCCCTGCCCACACACACGGTTCCTCCAAGATTTTTTTTTTTTGGTTGTAAACTGAGACCAGAAATTTCAAAAGGACAGCAGCGAGTGAGCGTAGTGAGCGCATTGTATCGCCCTGATCTCTGCTGAGCGTGGAGCGTTTTGAGGCCAGCACCTGGGTTCACAGGAGAGACCTGGGCGCTCCAGGGGAGCCTCAAGCTCCCAAGAGATCCGGGTCGGGGAGCCGGCGTGTTTCCAGGGAAGTGCCCTGAGTGGGAAAACCTGTTTCCCAACCCAAAGTTCAGCGGAGGGTAACAAGGTTCACAAAGGCTCCGCACGGTGAGAAACTTCTTCATCCCTGCAGGCCATCGGGTGAGCCGGGAAGGTGGTGGTGAGCCGAGCGCACAAGACCGGCATGCACGTCGGTGGCATTACCCAAAAGGGGCCCGCGCCTCTTCCTTGCTCTCTCTCTCTCTCTCTCTCTCTCTCACACACACACACACACACACACACACACACACACGTTCATCTAAACGCTGCGCGTCCCGGCCCACAGCTCGTGTTACAGGCTTTTCCCACCCTGGTCCCAGGCAGCCCCAAGGCCTTCCTCTGCTCTTCATCCTCATGGATGAGGTTGCTTTGGCAACCCACAGGTGGTAATGAAAGGCAAACTGCACCGCAATGGACCAGTCACCACTGGGGCGAAGGCTGAAATCCCCTGAGGCGTTGCCTGCCTCCCCGATTTCTCTGTGAAAGCCTTTTTGCCACCCCCTCGGTATCCCCCTCTTCCCCCCAGTCCCTTGCCAGGAGCTGTGGACAAATGGCGCTCGGGCTGGGTGGAAATCCCCTTACCAGCTCTTTGTCACGTGCCTCCTTGAGGGTGACGATGCTGTGGCCCATGTGGGACCCCGCAATGGAGCACAGCACACAGATACACTTCCTTTCGTCCTCGCAGAAGCACTCCAGCAGCCTGCCATGCTCCCGACACTTCCTCTCCTCCACAGAGTGGCCTGTGCCAGCCTCTACCTGGATATGGTCCTGGACACGTGAAGCCTTGGCGTTGTGTTTGTTCAGATGGACCTGGCACAAAGACGAATCACAGGTGAGACAGATTTTCACTGCTGGCAGGGGTTGATCAAGGCAAAAATCACAGAGAACCATCTTCTTCCTCTCTTCCGGAAAGCTCTTGCCCTGTTTTCCTTTGGAAGTGGTGGCCAGAAAGGTCTCCACGATGCTGCATAGCTGGAAATTCTTCTGTAGCTCCAGCATGGGCTCTAGCTGGCTCTTACACACTGGGCAGGAGTAAGAGGCCTTGGATTGCTGCTGGACGCCGCGGGCCCTCTGGATGCATTCCTTGCAGAAGCTGTGACCACAGCTCAGTGACACTGGGTTTCTGTACACGGATAGGCAGATGGGACAGCTGAGTTCATCTTCTAGGCTAGAAACCCCCCAAAATTCTTCCTTAGCTTTTGCCATGGCTGCAGAAATGATGCTTTAGCCAGTCTGCAAGAAATGAAACTGAAAAGAAGCCTGTGGCTTTGTGCCAGACTCACAGGCTCAGCCCAGAGGCTGCAGGGCCGCCCTCCCTCCCTCCTTCCCTCCCTCGTGACAGGAAGGCAAAGGGAGATCTGCCGTCTCCTCCTGTCTGACCTTCTCCAGGCCTCAGCAGCCACTTCCAGCTTTTGCTGTCACTTACTGAGTGGTTTCTGCAGTTTAAGGGCACTGTTCAGGCACCACCATGCTGCATGTGAGCCCCCCAACACGCTGGTGGAAGCAGGATGGTGCTAGGGCAGCATTTACAGACATGGAAAAAGACTGAAAAATTGCCCTACACTTCCTAGTAACATGCTCCATTGCAGGCCAAGGGGAGCAAACTTAAGATAAAAGCAGCTGAGAATGTTATGAGGCCTGGCTGGGATAAGCTAGCACCTTCCTCTCTGTTGTTTGACCCTTTTCTTGCCCTTCTCCACAGCAGTTACAAATGCTCCCCCAAAGGTAAAATAGACACAAGTCACTGTAAAAGCTCATCAGGACTTGCTGAGGCTGGTCTCCTGCCTCCATCCATCTGACAAGGAAATGGGAGCCCTGACAAAGCCTCACTGAAAGGGCCCGTAGGACAGGACTATCCCCGTAACACAGCGTATGCAGGATCACCTCACTGGGTGCCCCTGTTACCTAAGACCAGGCAGAGCAGCAGTACCGCGGAGCAAGGCAGAGCCTGCACGTGCGTGTTTAGGAAAAGTGGGCATTTGAGACCCACCTGTACACATGTTGTTTTTCATAGTATTTCTGTGTAGAAAATGCAAAAGACAAAACAGAGCCACTTTCTTCTAAGACTAAACAAGGACAAGGGGCATCTCTTCCTCTCCGAAGTGTTTGGATAGGTAATATCACACAATCCTATGATTAGCATGAACTAATTCAAGCCCCATATGGTACAGACTAGAGGCAGAAGAGTTCTTCTCTTTATTACTCCTTTTGCTATGAGGTTTTGCCTAGCTTTCAGGCGAGGTCAGTGCAGCTAGGAGTATACACATCCTTACTGAGGGCGCAGGGAACTTTGAAAGTAGCCCCTACCCTGAGATTGTTGTAATGCTTGAGGTACTCATATTTCACAGAGAGCTCCTATCCAGTACAGTGCGGTTCCTGCAAGCAAAGCTAGTCCACCTAGTCACAACTAACACAAAATGGGCTGGGTAGATAAATCCACAATACCTGACTTCAATACAACATTTTGATTTCTGAAGATCTCAGAGTCCTTCAGCAAGCGTTCATAAGTATTATTATAGTACCAGAAATTAAAATTGAGACAAGAACTACATAAGTGATATACACAGAACTCACAGGGAATGATAGCAGTAGAGAGTAAAGGAAACCAGGTGTCTTGGGCCCTAGTATTTACTCATCTCTCAGGCCAGACTAGCTTCTGTAATGGATGGCTTAGATTATGCAGGACAGGAGGGAGAGGCCAGAGGTAAAAGCTGATGCAGAAGAGCAAAGATCAGCATTGTCGCTTGCTAGTTCTGTAGCAGTTAATGTTACGCCATAAACATTTTTATAAACTAAATTACCATTGAATTTTGTAAACTAAATTACTTTAATAACATGCAGCCAACACAGCAATCTATACAGCTGAGCAAAAAAGTATGACTTAACAGTATGTATATCACGATTATCAGAACAAATAAGATATGAGCCATTGCAGTAAGCCTCAGAGCATTATGACACACTCCATAATGGCCTTGCCCTCACACAGACATGTCATGCAAGCAATTGTTGCTCCTATAGTTATACAGCAGACACAAAAGAATGATCTTGCCTGGTTTTCTGAAAACCTGATAAGAAACATTTAGTGATACAGGACCCCTTCCAAAGAAGTTTTCCCATTCTCTTCTCATTCATTTCAGCCAGTTGTTGCTGGGACATCGGAATCTTCTTACAGCTCCATGATGGGCCAGCCCACTCCCTGTCCTCTTGCAACCCAAGCTGCAAATACATCAGATTAGCACAGAGCCTCTGTGCAGCAGCAGTCCTGATACATACAGAACTGAGACCCAGTAATATAAAACAGCCTTGCCTCCACATCACTACAAGAGTGTCAAAGTGCCTGCAGACAGGTCGGAGCTAGCAGAGACAGGACATTTTGAAGGAATGCCTGCTGTTTTTATAAGCCTAAGGTTCCCAGGAGATATTCCATCCTTGACAGACTCAGTATAAAATGACACTCTATCTCCTGTGCAGTCCAGCTCGACCCTGATCACACTGCAGGCTGTTTGCAAGTTCTGTTCTGTGATCACTGTTTCATCGAGGAACACACAGAGGCGTCTGCCACTTTTTTGCAGGTAGGAGTTAAAAGAGGGATGCGCCACTCCTAGTCTCCAACACTCTCCATGACTGGTGTCCATCTCCCAGAAGTGCCAGCCTTTTGAGAAATGCTATATTTTTGTGTATACATATACATATGTACACCATATATGTATAAAATGCTGTGGTTTATATATTTTTTATATATATATAATTCTAAAGGGGGCAAATAGCAGCATTTTCTGGAATGTGAGATTTCACAATTCCTCTTCCCCCTACAAATAGAGCAACTACAAGATTTTAGCTTTCCATCACTATCCTGAGGAACTCCATTAGGCATTTTTTAAAACTCCCCAGATTAAATTCCCTGCACAAGTTATTTATGAACAACAGCATGGCCATTTTGCAAATACTAGTTTGATAAGGATCATTTGAGGTCATTTTCCAGAACTCTCCAAACTTCCTAGTGTGAACAGTCACAAAAAGTTAATTCTACACTCAGGAATTTGCTGAATGCTTTTATGCAAACTTTTCCCTGCAGATAATGCATTTCAATACTGCAGCATTTTCTGCTCTGGATGTTGTCCTCTCAGGAAGCTGAAACAACAGCAGTGACCAGGCAACCCTGAAATTGCTCAAATGAGGTATATATTTACAAAAACATGGATCTGAGGCTTTTTATAGTGAGAAGCCAGATGAGGTCTGGATTATGTTTACAGAGGTCTTAGAGACTGAGCTCAGGAGTGGCCCTGATCATGGTGTGCTTCTTAATATACCCAGGGCCCAGACACATGGCAGGCCAATTTAGTGTGTGCTACACACTGTCACACGTACTCTGGACAGTGACTTCCCACCCCAGCTGTCTGCAGGCCTTGACCATAGGCTCACTGTCAGCAAGGGATCAAGCATGGTCAAGAGGGCAGTAACAAGGGAACTCTCATTTGTTGAGTTCAACTGGACAAGGATGCCACTGCCAACAACATCAAGACAGTACATAAAGAGCTGAGTATTTACATCTTAAGGCAAACTCCACCTGCTTCTGTTGTTACGAGTTCTCAGCTTTCCCCATGCATTGAATCAAAGTTATGTAACTTGGATGCTACAGACACAAGAGATAATTTGCTGTTCTCTTCTCTTAATCCTCCTACAAAATTCCTAAGATATCTGCATCTCTTTACCCAGAGCCTATTTTAAAAGGGCATATTAAAATCATGTCCCAAAGTGCTAAAGCCCGAAATAAGTTCTCCTTTTATGTTCACAAGAGAAAATAATCAAGTATAGTGTTAGCAATTAGTTCTTAGAGATGTCCTTGGCAAGCTTGCTGTCTTACTATAGGCCTTTCGTTCTTAAATATGTTCCACTGGTTTCTCCATCTTCTCTCTCTCTCTCTTAGTGAAATGGTTACTTTCCAGGTGGTGTTTTGAGTAAGAGTTGCATTTCTGAGATGAATTGCTGGAAAAGCCTTAGAATAGTCTCTGTTAATTAGTCCAAAATAATGAGCAGCACTGGCAGGTTTGAATCAGCTTTATTAGGAACTGCCTTATTTCTCCTAGAACATTCAGAAAGACATCAAAAGTGCAGCAAGCTGTGGAAAAAACCATCCCTGAGCAGAGAACTGCATCTCCTACTTCACAGCTGGGCTTTATGAGGAAAACAAAGAAAGCAGCTTCTGTCCCACCTCAGGCCCTCTGCAGCCTTACCTAAGACCCCCCCTCTGACCAGTCCTTCCCCAGAACTCAAAACTCTTCTACATCACTAGGATGAAGTTCACTCAATGGATAGTTTTCTCTCCCTGGAGGACCGCATCTCAGCCACCTCAGCCCCAGCTTTCACCAGCACACAAGCTACGGTTCAAATCTACAGTTATAGTCCTCAAGTTCATATGGCAAGAGCCAACTAGCCATCAGAAGCAGCCTCTGAGATTCTGGCAGAGCAAACATGAAGTGTTGCATTATCACAGCAAAGATGCAATTGCTGCACCTGAACTGTAGGATGGGGAAAGGCCAGGATGGGGCAACCTGTGTGCACACAGCAGTGCACTGTGTTGTGGGAACAGCACAGGGCAGGCACAAGGAGAATGACCCAAGAGGAAAGCAATGAATATTGCAGACTCGCAGCTTCTCCGCTACTAGTGTCATATAGTACTTTTTGGCTCCTGCTGCATTCGCTTATGAACACTCATGGAGTGGCAGGCTGGTTCAGCACAACAGCACCATGTCCTCTCACCCTTCCAGCATGGGACTAACACTCTCAGGGCCATCAGGAAGCAGCTGGAGAGTGCAAGCACTACAGATGTCCATCTGCCCAACACAGACAGCAATGCAGGATGGAAGAAGATTCAGGATATCAGAGTTCACCCATACTTTGCATGCCCACACAGGGACGTAAATATTCAGGAACTCCCCTCAGAATGTGTCTCAAGGGCAGATGTGGAGGGTACAGAAAAATAAGCCACGTTGTATTTGAAGATTCACACATGACTTCAGTTAACATATTTGGGCTTCTCCAGGTCTCTGGTTAAGGCAGGTTCAGAATATGCATGCTGAATGGGCAACCAGCAGGAAACCAAGAGGTGCTTGCCTACAGCGTATGCAAAATGAGCTAGCAGCCCAGGACTGTTAGAGCATTAGTCATTAGAAGTGGAGGTGAAATGCAATAATAGACCATCTGGTGAAGAGCTTACCTGTCTCAAATTGCTTCAAAAAACCTATAAAAGACATTTTCAAGGTAGAATTACTATTGTGCAGACCAAGGCCAGCCCAAATAATTGGAGTATCTCGGGGAAGGGAGATGCTGTTAAGTACCTTAATGAAAAGAATCCAGTCTTTTTGCCCTCTCAGAGCCTCCAGCTCCTGTATATCATGGCTGGCTGCATCTTTCTCTTCTTTGTATTTTTGTATCTCCATCGGAATCTGAGAAAGCTGTTGTGCTTCATTATGACTGAGGACTTTCAAGGACTTTCTTTTTGGTCCTTATCTAGGTGCCCATGTACCTCTTGGAAGAGTTTTGCCAGCTGATTCCTCTACATCTGCTGCCTGGTCTTTTAAAGAGTTTTCAAAGCTGTCAGGGGCAGGATCTTGCATTCCACAAGCTAAATTTCACTCAAAAAAGCACCTGTTTTTTTCTGGGCTGAGAGAAATAACTAGTAACTTAGTGCCTTTCCATATGACATACCAAGATGTCCAAGGCCAAGGGACATAACTGATCTTCCCCAACATCTGGCACTTGACTACTAAACACTGCCAGCAGTAATTGGGATATGAGTTCTTTACCTTTGCGGAGACTTAAGCACCTCTAAAGACTGATTCACTGCTTTCACCAGCACCAGTATTAGATGGTAGATGAAAAGGTAGCAGTTCTTGCACTATGCTTGCCACTATACATCCTTATTCTGTGTTGAAATCTTTTTATTGATACATTGCCTTTTGTTCTTTTAAAGAGGGGTGAGGAAAAACAGTTTATGTGCTTATTGCCTCCACTAAGCCTCCTTGATTGTTTGAAAGCAGCTACATGACCACAAAATGTATTTCCCAGTCAGCAAAGAAATTTATTTATCATCCTTCCTCAAATAAGAAACCTAGAAAAGATCTGAAAATTCACCCAGGAACTGAAAAGCTTTGAGATCCATGATAAAAGTAATAATAAAGAAAGCATTATCTCATCAACCACCAGCAAACAACCATCACCTGGGTTGGGACCAAGGAACAAACCTTTATTTCCTTCTCTTGTCCCAGCAGACTTTCTAAGCTTTCCTTCAGCACAGTTTTATGTGTTTTCACTGTTTGCAGAATTTGAAGAAAAGCACTCTGAAAATAACCAGAGGTAGGTATCAGAACAGGACAGACATACATGCCTAAAACCAGCACTTTCTGGAGTTGGGTTAAGCAAGACCCAGAAAAAGTTTGTTTGCTGCACTCTCTCAAGACAAATGAATACATAAAAACATTACTGTAATACTTTATTGCTGGACAAATACCACCACTATCAGCATGGAAGAGACTTTCAGACAGAAAGCCGTTTGTGAGTAATAGCAACGCATAAAGCTACTTTTTATTGGCAACATCTTCTTTTGTTACTCTGTCCTTAATTTTCTTTGCATGATATAGCTCAGGCTGATTCTCCTGTTCAAAAGTGCAATGAGGACTAAAAGTAGCAACAGTAAGGCCACAAGCACTCCGTTAGGCGCGATATGATGGAAAGAAAGGTGTTTACACCCTCTTATTTTATATCCCGAGGGGCAAGCACACAGGCGATCTGGGGCAAAACCAGGAGTAGAAGCCAAACGTCCCGATCCCTCGCACGTGAAGTGGGGGACGTTTCCCCTGCGCTCAGCTCTCAACGCCTCAGCAAGACCCCAGCCCACAGACGCCCATGGCCCTGCGGGTGGCCCCGGCCGGGGGTGGCCCCCCGCGCTTGGGGCAGGGCCACCAGCACAGCGATGGCATCACAGCTCCACGGGCGCCAGCATGTCAGGCACACAGCAGCGCTGCTGTGCTCCGTGCACTTGTGCCCCATGGGAGACCACAGCACTGAGCTTGCCCCAGCCTGGCTGGCTGCTCTGGCAGGGGGCGACCAGGAGCAACAGAAACTCTTCAGAGCCCACCTGAGCACCAGGCACCTATTGCTCATGCTCCACCTCACCTTCACACTGGGAGGGACATCCTCATCCTCCACTCTGATGCTTGCATCTGATCCTGCTGGAGGCATCTACTGCTTTCCCCCAGCCCCACAGCCTCCCCCAGCCTGATCCCCTCACTGCATCCCTGGGTCCCCTTCCACAGCAGCAGGGACCCACACAGACTCCCCAGCACCCCAACTCGGCTGCTGCAAGGAAAGCATAGCAAATAGCCAACACCTGCTTAACCACAAAGAGCACAGCTGAGAAAAGGAGCCTTGGGCTTTCATTGTGCTCTGTTCAACTTCTCTTCATCTCCTTCCTCCTGTAGATATTTCTTGAGATAACACCTGGTGATCTTCCATCCTTAAAGCCTGCCTCTGTGCACGCTAGTCCTTTTCCCCTGCCCCAGCACTGCTGGGTTCTTTCATCCCTTCAGCATTTGAATGGAGAGAGGCCAGAAAGAAAAGGTTCAGTGAGCTTCACTCACCTGCACTTCACCTGGGTGCCCATAATCAGGGTGGGCCCCAGGTGGGTTTATCATGGGCCAGCCCTTCTCCAGAGAGCTAGAAAAGGGCTGTGCTCAGGGCTGCTCCCTTCTTATTTGAGTTGCTATGTCTTACAAGTTAGTTTATCCTAGAAACCTAGGAGGGAAAAAAGTACACCTTCATTAGGGGAGAGAGGAGAATAAAGGCAGCTTATATATTTTTACTGTTTGGGAAATAACTTACTGTTCTTTCTTCTCTATTTGTATGAGTGCTCTGGCTGCACCCAGCTCTTTGTAGTGCTGTGAGAAGGACCAGCTGCAGATATAGCAATGTTTGGGTTTCCCCTCCACTCTTACAAACATGCTAAAAAGACTGAACAGATGTGAGAAGGAGGAAGAGAAAACATATATAGAGAGAAGAAAAACAGAGAATAGGATTTACGTTAAAGATGAGGAGATGGGTAAAAATATATTGCAGGGGAAGATCTGTGAAATATCATCATGAGTGGAGCAGCAAAAGTGAAGGGAGAGCTAAATTCAGTTTCTGTACTAAAAATTTGTAATGGCAAATGATGTCTTGGTGTCTACCTGCTCCTTTTCCTCCAAAAAAGAATAAACTCATGGGTTAGGAGAAAAAGTGACTTTTCAACTAACGCTACTGTGAAGCTGAAAATGATGTTAGCTCTTTGTTCTTAGCTGCTTTCATTTGACTTGATTCAGATATCTCTAGAACCCCCCTTCCATCGTCTGCTTTCCCTTTCTCTTTCCCTAATATTGTTTCTCCAGGTAGTCCATAAGCTGGACTACAAAATCCAAGGCTCTCACCTCCTTCCTTCTGAGAAGCTCTTGGCATGAAGCACATTGTCAGTAATAGTGTCCTAGCAAAATATGTTCCCTGTGAAACCTTTGTGACAGATCCTGCTATCTGTGGTGTTTGCAAAGGCTGCTGTAATCGCGCTGCTCTTGTCTGCTCCTGGATTCCTGAAGACTTGTTAGATATTACTTTTACCAAACAAGACTCCTGAGCCTGTGCCCAAGCAAGGATTCGGTACTTGGTGAAGTGCCCAGAGGATCACTTCTCTGGGGCGGCAATATTTATTTTACAAGAATTCATAATACAAATCTCCTCCTAGATGGTACTGACCTACCAGTCCTCTCTGACTTGATGTATCTGCTGAGGGTGGGGAGAACTATTCCCTCTGTATCAGAGTGCAAGCTTGTTTTCAGCTTGTTCCCCTTTACCAGCTCCCTAATGCTTTCTTATTACCTTGGCCCATTGAATAGTGATGTTTCAGAGAGTGTCTGCGCTCTCCAGAGAATGGTTTTTATTCTGATTCCTAACTACACTGTGTCCTTTATCATTATTATTCTCCCCTCCGTGGTGTTTAAGGCTTTGCACTTCATTATTGCCAATCCCTGTTTCCAGAGTTGTCTCAAATGTGAGTAATACTGAATTCAGTGCTCACCTGGCTTTACTATGCCAGTGTACCTGGCTTCCCCCAAGCCACATGAAACTGCTGCTTTTCATTGCCCTTCTCCACCTCCACTAACAGGGCAGAACTTGCATTTGCAAAGACTGTCTGTAGTGCTAATGGCACCAGCTGACTGCCATGCTGCTGTATGCATCTCAACCCAAAAGAGCTAGGACTTTGTAGGAAAAATCCTCTGACTGATCTGTTACTTGGAGCCCATGAAGGCTGCAGAAGGGGTTTCTTCTGCCAGGAGTCCATGCATACTCTGTGTGTTGCTGTGGTCACTTACTGTGCCCCACTTGCAGACGCAGGCTGCCCTCTGACAAACTGCTGTGCCACCGCTGCATGCCAGCTGCTGCCAGCTGCACCCTCGCTGCCGTGCATGGTGCCTTCCATTTGACTAGCCTGGAATCTTGTTTATTTACCCTTAATTAATTAAACTTATTAATCCCTTAATTGAAGAAAAAATAATTTCCTTAATTTCCTTCATGATTTTGGGTAGCTGGTAGATGCCAGAAGCTGCAGATAAAGACCACTCTAAATAATCTGTTGTGATTCTGTGATTCTGTGCAAAGTAGCAGCTTCGCTGTCTACCTTTTTTCTTATCTACAAAGACGTGTGGGTCCCTTCCACCAGCTACATCAGTTAGCACTGAAGTGAGGGGTAAATTCAGTAGCAGGAACACGGCTTATACCACAAGTACAACGGAGAAAGCAACAGTTTAGTTGTCAGATGTGTCTATTTTCCTGTATAGTTTTAAAATAAAACAGTATTTAAATGCTGGTTGGCTTTGATTGTTTGCAAAGAAAACTGAACTTTGCAAAAGAAAACGACTTCTGTTTCCTGGATGTAAACTTGGAGGTGATCCAAAACCCAGAACTGCGGAAGCTCTCTGAACAGTGTCCCTTCCGTCACTACATTGCAGAGCAGAGGGAAAGAGCCCCACGCCACACGGGGGTTGCATGTGCTGTCTTTTCTCTTCGGACTGCTGAGTTGCTGCCTGGAGCTGAAATTTTGCTGTTCGCAGTGAGGAATGGAGATGGTGATGAAAACAAGGGCTTTCACACAAGAGTTTGCCCACTTAACAGTAGCAAGCCAAATCCTTTCTATGCCTCTCTCCAGACCAAGACACTGAAATTTTGCAGACCCACAGAAATGCAGATTCCTAGCACAATAGGGTGTCAGGCTCAAGGTGTAAATCTTATCCCACATCTTGCCTTTCTCTAGCAGATCGTACAAGGGCACTAAATCTTCAGTGGCTCAGGGCGCTACCAAAAGCATGGGGGGCATGGTGTTCTCTCTTTTTGGCAGGATTAGGTCCCAGGCATACGTCTGCTAAGGCAGCGTGAACAGTTTCCCTTTAAAATCATTGCTATTATTAAAGTAGCGAGGAGGTGATCTGCTCACTGCTCCGCAGTCTGTTGAACACCAGCCAGGCAGAGGTGAGCTCTCAGCAAATTTGTACGGTGTTGGCAGCCCCCTGTTAGCCCTGCTGTAGCGAGGACACCTGCGGGAGATCTGGCGAGGAGTCAGGTGACTGGCAGAGGACGTGACAGCAGCCCTGGGGTGTGCTTGCTACACCCTGACCAAAACCCATCAAGGCCGGACATGCTATTCTGTTTTGTCAACAATGTCTAGCTGCTCCGCAGCCAGTAGCTACCCACGCTTAGCACCGTCGAGATGAAAAGGGCCCTTAAGACACCCAGAAAGACACCCAGAATGAGTCCTGCCTGGGTGTCCAACCCATGTGTCCAGCAGCCTCCCATCAGCGACCTCTCCGTGTGGCTCCCAGGGCTCCCGCACAGTTTGGAGTGCAAGTCCTTCATTAAATCTACCCTGTTTAACACCTCAAGGACCTTGAGTGTCTTTCTATGCCCGTATCTGACCCTCTGTTTCCTTCCTTGCAGTCATACATGTCTTTTAGGAGGAAATTTTCAGAGTCTTGTAAAACTGATATATAAACATTTGAAAACAAAAAAGGTATTTTGAGGGGGAACTCATTTGTCTGCAGTTGCTTTAAAAGAAAATTTTTTAAAGCACTATTGTGATACAGGAGGCAGCCCATGGCTTTGTGTCATGCTAATCAATGAAAGGCACCAGTTACCTTGAGAAACAGGAGAAACTTCGCTGTTGTCAAAGCGTTGCTGTTCCTACAAGCAGTGTAAATCTCAGCACTCTTATCTGCTCCATTAGCTGCTTTATTTTGAAAATCATGGGAAATGGCTTATCCTCTATGAATTTGATGCCCTCCAAGATCTGCTCCTTTGTGTGGCCCAGCTGACAATGGAGCTCTTTGGCGTGGTTCTTCAAAGCTTCTCAGCTCGTTTTCATGGGTCTTAAAAACTGTTCCCAAAACAAACAGAACAAAGAGGCAAGTCCAGAGTTCAGGGCTGTAACTATTACTAATGCTAATATTGTGACATAGAAATCAAAGAGAGGAATATTTTTTTGTGTTTGGGACTTTTAAAAATGAGAACACCTATTTCAGATCAGAACTGACACTGAAAAAACAAAACCTGGAGTTTTTGGCTGAAAATTGATTTTTTTTCTTGGCCACAAAATCCTGCAACCCAAAGAAATACTTCCAGTCAAAATCTCAGTTAACACCTCCATTCCTTTCTCTCCCCCTTGCAAAGGTTGCAATAAAGCCTCTTCGTTTTATTTAATTATTTTTTTTGCCCACATCATTTCAGAGCTGCTTCTTTCAATGTCGCTAAAGTCTTCAGATATGTTTGCAGTGCAGGGGGCATGAGCAAGCAGAGCTGAGCCAGATGTCAGCCCTGCCCCGTACATCATTGAGGTCCCCCTGCCCTCTCCAGCCATCAGCAGTTTCTTCAGCAGTCAGCCTCTGCCCAGCAGCCACTTGCTCACGGAGGCAAAAGCGCAACTGCAGGAGTGTTGAAGGAATTTGGCTGGCAGCGCCACCAGCATGAGCGGCGGTGCTGTACCCCTCACCCAAGGCTATCCAAGGGGCTGCCCTCTTGCAGACCAGCCTCTGCAGCAGAGCAAACAGCCGGCTGGGCAACATTTTCACTCTAGCTTTTGGGGGTCTCTCCTCCAGACCCCCAGAGTAGCAAGGTGGTGGCCTTTGGGCTAGTCAGCAAAATAGCACAATTGAGTTGTACTAGCACAAACCATACAGCACCTCTTGGTCCTTGGAAAAGGAAAAAGAAAGCTTCCTTTTCTCTGGGAGCAGCTAGGATCTGCCGAGAGGCAGCCTACACTGGGAGTGGTGGTGGTGTGCTTCTTCAGATACGCTCAGAGGATTGACGCAGTAGGACGAAGGTGTGTCAGGCAGAAACAGCAGGCGATCCCATCCTCCTGCTTTGGTGTTGACTTGTCCTTCTGCCCTCTGGGACCTGGGCCAGGAGTCGGCATGGTGCAACATGCACCTGGGGCTCTGCTGGCAGGGGTATATATCCCTGTGCTTCCGCTGGCAGAAACCAACCCCCTCCTCCTTACGCTCTTGGCACAACTTGTGGCCCCAGCTCAAAGACGTGGGGTCCTTGTAGATGTCAACTGAAAAAGAAGCAGAGATGCTTAGAAAAGGGGAGAGGTGGAGAGCCCCACCACTTCTGCAGATGGATCCAGCTGCCTCCTGAAAGCCAGCGACCAGCTAAAGCACCTTACCAACTGCAGCTGCCTGCTGAAATGGTGCCAAGCTGAGTCCTGTGGGGCATTGCACCCCTGAACAACAGGCTTGCAGGTAGCATCATTAGCAGCTCCACTCGGGGCTTCCTCTGGTAAACAGGGGCTGAGCAGGGTTTGTAAGTGCAGTCTTATAGGGGTGTTGAATAGCATATAAACCAAGGTCTCTGCAGATACTAGTTGGCCCATTCGTTCATAACTGACCTGGCACAACAGTTGGGTCAACTTCCCTCCTGTTGTAGTGGTAGTTAAAGGACCTATTCAGCCAATCTTGACTCTAGCTCACTACGTAATGCAGGCAGCAAGACCATGTAAACGTAAGGAGGTAGGAATCCTCACTCCGACTCAGCAGTGTGGTAGGTCTTTGAGGAGTAGGATTAGCGCTAGAAAAGCAGGTGGCAAGAGGAAGTTATCTTCTTACCTGCAGGAGGTTGCTGAGAAACACGAGGGATCCAAGTCTGAGTTTCAAAAGGTACTTGGATGTAGAGACTGTGAATGAAAAATTAAAATGTATCCAGCCAAGGACTGAGAGAGAAAAAAAGAGGGAACATGGGTTGCAGGACACAAAACTAGCTGCAGCTAGAGAAAATTCCCTGCTGGTGTTTGAAGCAGCATAGCAAACACAGAAGGCAGAAGCTGCAGGTGCCTGACGGAGGCAGAAGCAAAGCTTGGAAGGGAGAGGTAGACACCAGTGAAAGCTGTGAGGAATCGCTTCTAGGCATGCCAGGCAGTTGCTGAGGACAGAGATCAGTATAGCTGTGCAGACAGAGAGGTCCACAGAGCTGGCAAAAAGCAAAGAAACCAAACCTTTTAGCCATTTGTCCCTACAAAGACACCTATCAGACCTAGACAGCAAGCAGGGATTGATGTATGCTGAGAGCAGGCAAATGCATATGTTATTCTAAGTGACGCCTCTCTGGTCTGTCCATATACCAAATAGCCGAGGCCTCCAGAGCCCTCCTTGACTGGAACTAGTGTCACACAGAAGCCAAAATCAATGTCTGAAAAACAAGAAATTCCTGAAGTCTGATTATAGCACAGGGCTGTGCTTTCCTGCCAAAGGAGTCCTCGTGCACTCGCCAGCACAGAGATAACAGTTTGCCTGACAGAGCTGAAGGAAGGATTAGATATTGGATGTCTACGCCTGAGGCACCGATATAAATTGAAACTAAAAGGTCAGCCCGGGACAGCTTCTCAGAGACAAACAGTGAAATAAGTCCCAATCAGCAGCAGTGAGATTTAGCAGCACCCTGGACTTCTGGCTGAAAGTAATTTTGAGACAAGAGTAACTTTCAGTGCATGCACAATACCGGCCCTCAGAGGCTGTTTCTTTAGCAGAGCAGCCTGGTGAAAATTGATGAGAGAGCCTGTCAGAGAAGGACAGGAGCTGGTCGAGATAGAGACCGTACAAGAGTGAAAAAAACATATTTTTTTTTCTGGAAAATCTGATTTGGAGAATGAGACATCCAAGTGCATATCAGGTGTCTTTAAAGGAAACCATTCACACAGGGGAGCAGAGAAGTTACTGTGCAATATAGGCTAATGCATCTTTTTTCTCTAAAGAAGAATCTCTGGAAGTAATGATGGAAACACAGGCCTAGCAGGGACCTCTTGGGTTACCAAGTCCAACCCTTGCTCTCACTGCATGCTATCTTTTGTATAAGCCAAAAGAGCTTCGGCTCCTTAGATGTCTTGTCTGTGATCCTACTGGGAAGCTCCCACTTCACAGCTTTACTGGCTAGCAGCATCTTCTAATGTCCAGCCTAGCTCTGTCCGCGGCTGGCTTCTGCCCAGGTGTGACTATGACAGTGCTGTCCTTCAGCTTCAGTGATATTTGTTCCCTCTCAGCCTTCTCTTGTTAGGCTAAAGGGGCTGCTCTCTTTTAGCCTCCTCCCAGAGACAGTTTCTTCTTTCCCTCTTTCCTAATACTGCTCTGCATCCTCCCCTTTGGGTGGGAACACTTTGCTCCTAGCCCCTGCATTCATTCACACCTTCCCTTTGGCAGTTCTGAATCCACCCCAGCAAATCCGACTTGTTCAACAAGGCAACGCCAAAATCATCTTCAAAACACAGGTTTGTTAAGCTACATCGGACATTCCCTTCTTAGGCTCTGAATCAGAACTGACAAAGCTCTTCGAGGGAGGAGCTGCTTGCTGGACACTGTTTAAGGTCAGACATTTAAAAGATGCTAAAGATCTGCCTTCCTAGACCAAGGGCATCTCCCCAAAAGAGCCACAAGCTGCTTGTAGACCCTTCACTCCACGAGAGAGTATTTAGGTGCATGGGCTGTTTGATTGCCCTGGTGCGGGGTTTCCAGGCATTCCCTTGCAGTGCCCCAGTTATTCCGTCCTGCCTGCCCCCATTCACTTGCAGAGCCTTCTGCAGGTCCTTGCCCACGGGGCAGAGTGGGTCCCACCAAGCTGGTGGAGTCCAAGGCAGCTATGGTGCCAGCCAGCTTGGCCGAGCCTGCCAGGCATGGGCTCTGCTGCTGCCCGCCCGGCTGGGCTGGGAGCCGGCTCTCCTCCCCTGGCAGCGAGCCTTTGCGGCTGGTGCCAGAGCAGGGGCACCCAGCGCCGGAGATGCCGGCCAGCCAAGGTCGGCAGCAAAAGTTGTCTCTATGCACAAAAGCCAGTTATTGACTTCTTTTCTCCTCCAGTAATAGGGATGCATTGTTTCCCTGGTGCAGGAGAGAAGGCTGTCTCTGTTCCCGTGGCGGCAGATGAAGCAGGAGAGGAGGCGTACAAGCTACAACAAAAGCAGTGACCGGGTGGGTGAAAGGAAGCCGTTTTACCAGAGAGAAATTTATGCCAACATGAAGAACTGTCTTCCCCTTTTTTTTTCTGAAATTGATGGAAGTAATTGTTGGGATTAATTGATCTGCCAGATTGATTTAGTGAAGTATTCATAAACAGCTCCTTTTCAGGCTTTAGATCTGCTTACCAGATGGACAGATAACAGTCAAGAACTGGCAACAGTCCTTTATTTTCCGTGAAGCTGCCTGGGAATGAAACGTCTGGTGATTTGGGTCACACCAGAAAGGATCATCCTCAGCTGCCGCTCCGACCTTCACCACGGCCCCCTCTCCCCCCGCGCACCCACCTGCACCGTGCTGCTGGGCCAGTGTGCCTCTTCCCGTGGGGCGGCCCCGGCCTCTGCCGGCCCTCGCTGCCGCGGCCGCGCTCGTGTCTCCTCCCGCCCGCGCGCCCTCCGACGCGGCGCTGAGCATCCAGCTGCGGCTGTTGCTGTGTTCCTGGATTTCGTCCTTGCAATTTCATGTTTCAATCAGTTGTGCCACTGGCAACGTAACTGCACCCTGCCAAATCTTAAAAGAACATTTATCTGGTGGCCCCAAAGACCCTTTTTTGGTCTTCGGATTGGAAAATGGCAGGGAAATTGGCTTCCCATCCATGCTCCATTTGTGGTGCCTCAATCCCAAGGAAAAGGGCAACAGCTTTGGGTTTGGAGGAGAGTTTTGACCTGCAGTTTTTGGACAAGAGATGCAGAAAGGTTGTCAGGGGTATGGGGGACTCCCGAGCTGGGGTCTCCTGCAGGCTGTGCTGCACAGGACAGTCATCACCTACTACCCGCATGCCCAGCAGAGCCCACTGCCAGCCCTGCCCCGAGGCACCGGCAGGTCTCAGACTGCTGGGACGGCCACGTGCTCTCTGGCTCTGTTATCTGAAAGCTACCCTTCTCAGAGGGCTGGCTAAATCGGTATAAATCAGCAGAATAAAATGGCAGGGACAGCTCAGTGTGTTACAAACCGCCCCAATTAAGGCCACTGAGGCAATCCCACCTGGCGGCATCACCGAATAAATTCTGGATAAATTCAGTGCAGTGCCACTGACCTCGAGCGTCATCCCGGGCACAGCTGGGGACAGGTGTTTGCTTCAGCTTCCTGGCTGTGCTGGCACACAACTGAACAGCACTTGTTGGCTGTAGGGTACTTTATTTCTTCCAAGAGTCTGGGCTCCCTGTTCCTACAACTACCGGGGACACGATACACTGGAAAATGGGTGTTAGCTCATCTCAGCCATCTCCCGCTGACAGCAAGATGGGTCCCTGGAGACCCTTCTCCTGGTGTCGTGTTGGGGACTATCTAAATACCTTCAGACTGGTGCTCTTAAGCCATATGGTTTCTACGTCATCACCTGGGGACTTTTCCATGCAGCTGCAATTTTTTTCTTGCGATCCAGCCCTTGGCTCTGTTACAGCCCGTTATTCCCTCTCAGACACCTTCCAGGAGCTCCAGCTGCAGCACTGCCTGCCCTCCTCCTGCAGGCTCCTTCAGCGCACGCTGACCCCAACCATCATGAATCCTGAGTCACGACGTAAGGCTAGACACTGAACTTACGCCGCTAGTGTTTACTGCCAAGGGAGAAGTACAGTGTTTCATGGTACAGGCTGCTTTTCTTTCCGTTAGCCGGCATCAGTGCCTGGAGCAATCCCCGCTGAAGCCTCCGGGAGCCTCTCCCGCTGCCGTGCCGTGTCTGCAGGAAAAGCAGTCGCCCCGCAGGGTGGCCAGTGTCCACTGGAGGCGAGCGCCGTCTGGGGGATTTCTTCTTGGAGAGCCAGCTGCTCACTCCACGTGGGCTTCCCAAAGCCCGGAATACCAAACCGAGGCTTTTCCTGCACACTTTTAGCTTAAAACAGCGAATGCTTCCATTTAACCAAAACAAGTTGCACTTAGAATAGCAGCATGCAGGGCTTGCCCGCACTCCAGCCGCGCACACGAAGGCAGTGAGGCCGTGGTGCGCGGCGCAGGAAAGACAGCGGCTCTGAAGGGGACGAGCTGGGGCAGCTCTGCGATGCCCGGCACTGTGCGGCCCTGCCCTCCTGCCGCGGCGCCCGGCGGTGCCCGTGCCGTCCTCCCGCAGCTGCCACTGCAAGCCGGGAGGCAGCAGCAAGCGCTGTGTGAATCGCAAAGCACCTCCTCCCCGAATTAAGCGTGCACTAGTAAACTGAAGTACTATCAGCACAGACTTGTTGCTTTTTTTTTTTTCCACTTTATAGTATATATGTTATAGTTTATTTATAGGCAGATCACTTCACTATTTACAGTACATGAGCGTAGAGATTCTACAGTCTTTGTGATGTAAACAAGTAACTCCACGGCAGGGGGAGTCCGAAAAAAGAAGCCAGTTCTGAAGTATTTACACAATTTAAAATAGAACTTTTATACCCACTGGATAGATATAGATAATACATTGAGCGATTTGGTTAAATTATCTATGAAACTATAGAATCTGACAATGTAAAAATACAAGAAAACGTTCTCTTGTTTTAGAAGGTAGACAGTTAAATCACACTAGAAATAAATCTCTTTTTAAAAATAATAACAATAATAATAAAGGAAAGGCATAAGAATCCATGCCGTCTTTTAAGGTTAAAGTATATTACATAAATAAGGACACAACGGAACGTAACTGGGGAAAAAAAATTAAGTGAAATATAAAAAACCGCTACCAATTAAAAAAAAAATCAGACTAAAACCTTGATTCTTAATCACAGAGGGATCAATTCTGTTAGTTTTACTTACTCTGCAAATAGAAAATCACAGAGGTAAGTAGTACTTACTCAGCATGAGGAAGGGAGGCAGAATTGGCCCCTAATAGCAGTGTCCTTTTATTCAAAAAAAAAAAAAAAAGAAGAATTTAGCTTTTATTATAAATAACAAAGCAGATGTGCCCCTTTTTAGGTGAAATTCTTACACCTTTCTCAAGAAATGCATCAATTTAATCTTTCTCTCTTTCTCACATGCATACACACACTCCCTTCCCCCCTTAGTATTTAACTCAGTTTGGCTCACTGATAAATAATGCCCCATTCAGTGCCACCTGGCGCATTACAACCAGACTCCCCAAGCTACTACCTGATTCCAGAACCGATGAAGGAAGAGGAATGGAAAGCAGAAGGCTTTATTTGGTTCTATATTGCTTGAGATTGTCAGGGCAGGACTAAGCTGCTTAGAACAGAAAGGGCTTCAAGGCTCAGCTACGAATAACGATGTGTTTCAGTATTCAGCATACTTCCAAAAAGAAAAAAAAGAGTGCCAAAAAAAAAGAAAAAAAGTGCTGGTCTGTAATGCTCTTTTGCATGTACCAGTGCTGAAATCAGCTGCTCAAACTGTAACCTAGTGACTGAGCTGCTGCTTCTGTAAGGAAGACAAACAACTCAGCAAGCTGTGCTGGGTAGGAATCGGGATAAACCTTTTCTTTGGGGCAACATCAAACTTAAAACCCTGGATTGTCCTCTGCATTCAGCCCAGACACTCAGAAACATTTGCTCCTTTCCAAAGAAGTCCCAGGAATCCACTGGATTCCAAGCCAAAAAAGTGTATCCCACCCTGAAACAATGAGATTTCATGGGGCAAATTTGTGCAAAAAAGTCAATGGGCATTTTACCACTAAATTCTTCACATTTAGCATTTCCCCACAGTACTTCAAGGAAACTACTAGGGGACATTCTATAGTTAGGTATTTTTAAAAAAATAAATCTCCTCCTTACTTATTGCCTACCGTAATATACCCTTTTGCGCCCATCTTGTCTCTGAGAGAGACCTCTTCTCCTTGCAGTGTCCCCCCGGCCTTGCAGGCATGGGCTGTGAGCCATCGAAGGCCAGGAGAGCCCCGTCCAGGGCCGCCAGCGCCACAGATGCAGCGAGCTGCGGTGGCCTCAGCACGTGCCCCCCGGGGGTGTGGGAGACGGGGCCGCTGGGATCCCCCTCTGCGGCTGGAGCCGGGCTCGGCGGCGCTTAAAGCTACTCCTCTGGCGGCCATGCTCGCTGTGGGCACCCTCCCCGGCCCCGGCGGACGAGGATGGGGTTCCCGCAAAGTGCTGCGTGCCTTTGTCTGCCCCGGCACCGTGGGTCTCCTCTCCCTGAGCAGTGCTCGGGGCATCGCTGTGCGGTGGGAGTCATGTGCCTGCCCCGTGTCCTCTGTAGGATCCAAAACAAGATCATAGTCCGTTAACGGAGGAAACTCCCGTCTGCACCTTGTGCCAAAACCCTCCTTCCTCACCCCTTTGCAGACTAGAGCACTGTGAGCTAAAGAAACCTTTATATTAAAAAAAAAAAACGGAAAGTTATTTTTCACCGTAAACCTTGCGTGAGTGATTCTAAACCTAGCAGATATTCACGCCTGTGCTTCTCAAGTTGAACATCCTCCACACTCACGCGGGCAGCCCTCGGAGCTGACCAGTGGGGACTGCAGGCCTCGGCCCCTCTGCTTTTACATTCAGTAAGGACAAGTCGCGGCTGCGGCGGCAGAGCCACGAGCCGCAGCAGAGGGGTGCATCGCCACCCAGCTCCTGCTGCAGACATGAGTGCATTTCCTACACCTCTGTGCATATTGCAGAAGTCCAGGAGAAATTTCTCAAGGAAGGAGGGAAAATAAGCCATCCAAATTAAAAAAAAAAAAAGAAAAAACCCTACCGCCCCCCGCCCCCCCCATTTATAGGCTTCAGGCAACACAAAGACCACTTATTGCATCTCTTCCTATCCTAGGACTGCAGTACTGATGGGCTCTGTGCGTTACAAGACCTTCCTTTCTCCTCAAGAGACCCTTACTCGATGCGCAGAAGCTCTGCAAGGGTCATTGGCTGCTGGCTGACACGGGAAGTCCAGCCTCGGGAAAACTGTGTGAAATTTTAAATCTGGGTGCACGGAAACCAATGCTTGTGAAGCGACTGAGTGATTCACACAGGAGGCGGCTCCTTCCGGGCCCTGGAAAGGCCTCCCCCGGCTGCTGCATTCAACCCTTCCACGTCCATCATGTTTGATGCATTCTCCATCTGGGACCAAGCCCGGCTCCGTGGGCTGTGATCCGGCCTTGGACTGAGCAAGGAGATGGAAGAATTCCACTTAGCTTTTTTTTTTTTTTGATTGATCGTTTTCTGAAAAACATCAGCACAGCACAGGACAGTACTACCCACCCTAAATGTGTCGCTATATACATTCTACATAAGCTCTATAGCAATCACATGTAAACATCATCGTTGTGAGGAAATACTAGGACAGAAAAAGGCAAAGCTACAATGAGGCAATTGCCAATAGCAGATGCTCAGTCTCGGCCAGAGTTACTCGTGTATGCTAAGTTGGGATGAGAAGTGGGGGAGAGCCTGTGGCTGTTTTACAGGAGAGATGTCGAACCTTGCTGCTACTCTGAGCTGAGACTGAAATGGCACAAGGACTATTCCCTGACAGTGATTATCACTGGTGATAAGATTTGGGAACTGCAGTTCAAATCACCAAGAAGCCCGTGGGACATTACACCACCTAGCTGGTTGTTTTCAGAACCATGGGTTCCACAAAAGAAGGGAGAAATAACCAGATAATTGTGCTGGTATCATTGCTTCTGGTATTCTTTCTCCTGCTAAAGATTAGCTTATGCTGTAAGTGATGCAAATAAGTCCATAGAGCAAAGGACCACATCAGCAGGATTTAGGTTCTTGGAATTGAATCTCATGCAATTGCGGAGACTTTGGTCATACTTCCTGTAAGATGAAATAATATCCCCACCAAGGAAATGAAAATAAACACCCTAAGTCATGTATAGGGGAGACCCCAGAAGACTCTAATCTATCTATTGGCAGAGTTAAGGCTATAATATTCTATCTACATAGGATGGCTGAATCCCTAGTGGTCTCTGTGTCTGGAAAGCAAATGGAAACTATGGAGATGGCTTGAGGAGTCAGCAAGATTTCCTAGTCCCTCTAGGAAACAGTGTCTCTGGTCTGCTCTTGGTTGGGTTTCCTCCAACCAGTGGTGGGGTGTCTCCCCTCCCAGCTCTCCCAGAGATGGAGGGCAAATTTGCAAGCAAATTTCATGGGAATGTCGCTTTAGCATGCCTTAAATCCAGTGTTGCCGGGCGGCCTTGCCGGCCCCCGGCGAGAGGCAGAGCAGGTTAGTGCTAGCCAGCAGGCAGGCCAGCCGGGAGCCACGAACACACTGCGAAGCTGCGACGCTTCCTTCACACTGCTAGACATGAGCCTTGGCTGAGGAGACAGAGAGGATGGCAAAGAGTGGGCCAGGATGGGTCGATGGGGGTAGGGGGAAGGATTCTGGTTGCCAGCCTGGTGCTGGGAAAGTGTATGGCTTTTAGATACCAGTCCGAGAAAGGGCAGCGTGTTGGAAGGGGCAGAGATGTTCAGCTTAGCTGCCGTGTCCCCTTCCCCCTTGCTGCGCATGTGGATTTTGGGCTTGCCACCAGGCGGAGATGAAAAGAAGGATCTTCGCGCCCCGGTTCCTCTGCATGCGGTGGAAGCGAGCCGCTCACGAGCCGCTCTGCCCCAGCTGGTTTCCCAGACGCTTTAGGGACTGGAGAGAAGCCAGTTATGTTGTGCAGACCCTGCAGGCAGAGGCGCTCCTGCCCGCAGCAAGATCAGCACGTCCCACCAGGCCACCCAGGCAGGACCACGCTCGCCACGGGCTCAGGCCACCAGGGCGACTCCCCGCGGGCTTCTCTCTCCTGACCCAAAGGCAGGCGCCTCGCTGGGGCAGCGACGGCTTGCGGGCATCGAGCGCACGAGCCCACTTCGGAAGCATTTTACTGCTGCATCCTCCCACCGCTCCTTCCCTTCATGCCTACCAACCTGCGCTGCTGGAGGGCACGAAGGGCGCCAGGCCGTCGCTCCTGACCCCCTAACCTTCTCGCGCCCCAGGACTGAGCTCGGCATCTGGTTCCCACGACTGGCAGGGCTGGGGCTCGGGGGCTCCAGCCCTGTGGGCGAGGAGAATGGCTTGACAGCAAAGTGGGAGACCCAACCCGACCGCAGAGCGCCGGTTCACTGGCGGGGAGGCGGGCGCCTCCGCGAGCGAGGGGCAAACGCCGGCCCTGTGATTCTGCTCTGACCCCCCATTTGCTCAGTGGCAAGTGCCTCATTACAGTGCATAGTTAAAAATCAAGGAAGCGGTACAATAAATCTGAATTACAGTACATCTGAGCCATAAATACATTTTTTAAGTATATACTTTTTTTTCTTCTATTAAAAATTAGTTTATAATCCTGATTCTATTCACAATTAACAATTTCATCATCACACACTACGGACAAAAATGTTATGGTGAACACAGCTGCAACTCCACGACGGGAGCACGGGGCAGGGGAGATGGGGCAGGAGGCGGGGAGAGGGGACAGAGGGCTCCTAGGCTCACCCTAAAACAACCAGTCAGAAGCAGGGAGACTAATGTGTGGCAGTGAGACATCAACACCATGGGGACTCACAGACAGAAGCAGCTTTGTTCAATGTAAACATCGATTGAAAGGGACAGCAGTCTCTCTCTCGCGCGTGCGTGCTCTCTCTCGCTCTCTCTCGCTTTTCATAGACTGAATAATTTCTTTGAAAACGTAAACATATTGGAAGTGCCTTGACTGAGGTATTGAGGTATTCCTCCAAGGTTAAGGCTGTTACCGATGCAGGCTTAGCTGGGCCTCCTGCAGCAAGCTGTCAAAATCCATGGTCTCGTACTTGCTTTTCACTGGAGCTGGGGAGGACTCTTCTGCGCTGCAATCTGGGAACGGCAGGGACACAACACGGCAGGGTCAGGGAGGCCGGGCGCCCCGGCCCTGCAAGCCCGGGCACCTTTGGGGGGAAAGGTCGCTGCTTCCTGGTGCCTCGGGCCCCCAGGAGAGGGGACCTCCGTGCGGGAGGCAGCCTGACGCCCTGTCCCGCCGCGCTCCCCTGCCCGGCGTGGGGAGCGCGACACCCCAAACAGTTGCAGGTTTTCACTCCAGGCTCAGCAAACCCTCGAGCTACAGCTTCCCCGTGCTCCCTGCTGTAGGACACTGTGCTTTCAGCTGATTATAACTTTAGCGTTAGCCATCTAAACGAGAATTTTGCAAGCAGGATGTCTGCCTCCGACTCTTTCTTGGAAAGTTTTGGTGCAGTCTCATGTCCAAGAATGAGCTAAAGCGGAAAAATGTGCTGTTTCTCCCCCATTTGAAAGGAACAAACAGCTGTTTGGCAGACAGGCTCTGGCACTGCCCAGCACTGCAAGCCACACAGCAGCAAGACACCTGTTCCCAGGGGCACAAAAACCTGGCCAGATCCAGATGAGTTCTAAGCCTCTGAAAAATGGCAGTTTTCATATCACCTAGCCAGGTCTGTGACAAGTGTTGGAGTCTGCCTCCAGTGTTCCTCCATCTCTCACATCAGAAGCTGAACAGATAGTGCCATCACAAAGCCCAGGAAATTTAGGAAATGCCAGAAATAACATTGCCAGTTTATGGCAGCTCAACCTCTGTATGTGTATATTTTTGACAGAGACACTAATGGCATAATTTCATTTCGTTTTTCCATCTCATCCCGTACACAGGACAAATGGGATTTTGAGAACGAGCCAGGCTGTGCAGTAAGGAGGCGCCTGTGGTCCTTGCAGCCATCAGCCCAGGAGGAAGAGAAGGGTCTGGAGAGCTGGGACTGGAGGGGTTCTCCTGCAGCAGGAAAGCAGTCACATGCCGTCCTTGGCCCCCTACCAGTAACACTGCACAACCATTTGCCAATGCTTTCATCACAAAATTCTGTTTCTTATTTCTCAGTGCCCAAAATGGGAGACCCTGGGATTTATGTGGATGAATAAATGCACCCACAACCAAAATCAGAGCAAAGCTGCTCTGAACAGATGAAATACAAGGTGCTGAAGGATCAAGCAGTACTGGTGTCAGAATGGATGTAAGAGATAAATCAAGCCTTATAACTTTATTTTCTGGCCTCGGTATCTCATCCAGGAAGTGGGATAACAGAACCACTTCACCTTCTGCAGAGGGTATAAAAATAAATTCATGGTGTTTGTGGAACACCTGAAGATCACAGTAACATGGAGTAAGCAAAGCCTAGATCACATTGCTCTTTCAGGACTAGCAGAGGGTTTTGCTCCTGTGCTTTACATAAGGTCCTATCAGCTGCTGAATGAGCAGGTAAAACGAGACCTTGTCTGACTTTTTTACTGAATGAGGCAGGGGATCTGGTGAAAACAGAGTGTGTGCTTGCCCAAATCCACACAACACAGAAAGAGCTAATGCAACTGCAGCACATCTAAGTGTAGTCATTCTGGATGAAAAGGACCTATCCAGTGGTGAATCTGTCCTATGGAGCAATAAACAACCCACACCAAGTCTTGGGCTAAGGACTGCTTTCTCCAACAACTGGGAGGGGAGATCTCTGCTGGAAAATGTCCAAACCCCTGAAGGAACACAGCTGATGAAGCATGGGCTGTGCCTCAGCTGAGACTCAGTAGTTCTGGGGTGTGATGTTTACAGTCAACACACTCTGGGTCCTCAGGCAAGTTGCTTTTCTTCTCTATACCTTAGCTCAGCCTCTAAGGCTTTAGAAACTAAGAACAAGTACATGAGTCATATGAGAGCAGGCGGGCCTTAATTACAGTCTCTAAAGAGGTTTGGGGTCCTGCATGACACGGGTTCAATAGTACAACCTGCTGTTACAGCTCTGCACTGATAAACAAGACACTGTCAACAAACAAGCTCTTGCTTTCTTACCCAAGTCAGCGTATCTGGTCCAGAAGAAGTGCCCGAAGCCACCCGAGCTGAGCTGGAACGAAGGCTCATTCCTCTTCCTTAGTGAGGGGCCATTCTTCAGAGATAAGGCGGCATGCTCTGAATACCGGTAGGTGATGAAGCCATATTTATCCCCCCTGAGCAACCAGAGAAAGAATTCAAGATGCGACACACCCCACAGTCCCTCGTCTCTTGGCAGGCTGCCTCCCCAAACCCTGCACCAGCCAGCTCCTGCCCTCTGTGCTCTCCCTGTGCAGGGCCACCCTTGCAGTGGGGATGGTACTGTTTGGGGCAAAAAACAGCCCTGGGAAGAGGGATGCGCTGAGCCTCATCTCCCAAAGTGCTGAGAGCCGGGTGCAGCCCAGCTCAGGTCACTGAGGGCCTCCGGGTTTGGACCTGTCCAGAGCATTTCACCCCACCTGCACAATGCTAGCAGCCCACCGGCTTCGCACGCTGCAGCTGGGCGCACAGGAGAGCATGCAAAGTCCGGGAGCAGCTGCCGATCTTGCTCCCAGGAGAGAGGGGTTGCCTTTTGTTGCCGCGTCCCAAGCGGAGGAGGGCAGGCACGCAGCCGCCCCGCGCTCTGCGGGCTCCCCAGCGCCCACCTTTTAGTCCTGGACAGGACCTGACACTCCACGATTTCCCCAAACACTTCAAAGCGCTTCTTCAGTTCGCTGGAGCTCATGTTGCTGGAGAGGTTTCTGATATACACCACCCGGCCTTCCCCCTGGCAAACACAAGCCAAATGTTTTAGGCCCCCTCCCTGACCCCAGCCTCCGTCTTTGCTGATGGATGCTGGAAATGCAAGCCTCCAAGGAGCCCGCCTACCCTCGCGATGCAGCATCGCTGCACCCACTCTGGAAATCGGGCTTCAGCAGGGTTGTACCACACGCAGGCTCAGCCCTGCACTAGCCCAGTATGTCATTTCTGAGATGCGCAGTGCTGTCTGTGCACCAATTCACAGCTAGTTCAGGTGTCGCTCACAGGGAACCTCTACTGCAGGGCATAGCCATATGCCACGTCTCTTCAGACAGGGTTTCAGCCAGCCTGAAGCCACCACACAACCTTTCTTCCCTTTCAGATTTCTCCTGCAGCTTCTCTAGCTTTTCCTGTGTTAAGTTGCCAGAAAATATTCTTGAGAATTTCTGGGGGCAAAATTCAATTGTGGTGCAGGGAAAAAATGCCAGAAGGGTGTGTGTGAGTGTTTGTGTGTGTGTATGTGTACAGCAGTACAGAGGAAGAACGCATTACTTCCCTGCACACAGGCACCACTCACCCATGCACACACACACAGCGCTGCCACGTGCCTCTGCTGCTCTCTCCCTGCAGCAAGGCTTTCGTCAGTAATGGCTTAGCAATTTCAGGGATTCCCCTCGTTCACCACCCTAATTGCCAATTCCAAGTGCATGGAAGCCCTGACGTAGGATGCTCTGGACAGTCCTGTGCCAAGGACTCTGTGTATTGCCAATTTCCAATTGCTTCTGTTTTACTTTAGGTTTCCCCTCCCCATGTCCTGATTTAACACTGGCCTTGCACCAAGGGATGCTGAAGCCAGGGCTAATATGCGCTCCACCATCTCTTTTCTGGAGCAGGAGATGAATTGGGACCTGTGAATTGCTTTTTCCCAGTGCTGACACAGTGTCAGCAGGAGGAAGCTGTCTGCTGGACCTGGAAGTCGGGCCGCTTCCGCCCCATTCAGCGTGGTGCCCACAGGTCACTTACAATGGCCTTTTCTCTTCTCTTCTCCATCTGGCCCCGGTTCACGTTGCCACCTTGACACTGCTCACTGTTTTCACATCTGTGAAGCAAGAGAGAGGAGTTCAGCCCCGAAAGAGGATACTGCAGGGAAAGCTTCAAACATCCGAGGGAAACTGAGGCATACTAAATTCTACAGAGGCAGGCAGGAGCTTGGGAAACACAGGCAGCTAAAGAGAGTTGGATGGGGATGATCCAGAAAGCCTTATGCTTTTCTAAGTCAGGCCACTTTCTCTTGCACCTGCTCTGACACTGAAGGCACTGGGAAATTCTTACTTACAGACACTGGAGGGACACCGTAACCAGCACTTGCCCTTTCCCAGGGTCCTCTCCTCTGCCCATGCCCTGTGTGCTCCCAGCACTACGGAAACATGGTATTTCACTAAGATGTTGCTTTCTCTGGCCGTGTCTGATGTTTTCAGCAGCTGCTGATGTACTATCAATGATTTTAATGGATTTTCTTTAATTAATTATTATTCTCATTACTTGGGCTAACAGACCAGAGAGAGCCTGTGCTGTCATGCAGTACCTTTGGCTAGAGCTTGGACCATGGCTCACGCTAGCCAGGGTGCACAGGGAAACCTGAGCAATGCTGCCTCATGGCTAATGTCAGAAGCAGGGGCCTCCAAGACTGCTTCAGGAAAGCACTGATCTCTTCAGATCAGCGAGGAACAGAAGAGCCACCACACTGGGTCAGACCGAGGGCCCAGCGTTGTCTCAACTAGTGACCAAAAGCAGGTTTCTAAGAAATCACGGGGCAAGAACTGCCCCAAATACTTCTGCCTGTAGCTCTTGCACTGGCTTCTGTGTTACACTCACAGTATACTTCTCATCTCTTGGCAGGCTTCCTGTTCATGCCGATTCAGCCTTCCCCTGACCCTAGGCCAATTTTTAGCATCCTCAGCTTCCTGAAGAAAGGAGATCCACAGACACATGCAAGTTGTGTGATGAACCACCTGGCTGTGCTTGGTTTGAACCTGCCCCCTTCTAGTTTCACTTAGTACCCTGTAGTTTTTGCATCAAAAAGGATAATGAAT
The DNA here is from genome assembly GCA_003342895.1 of Casuarius casuarius. NCBI lineage: Eukaryota > Metazoa > Chordata > Aves > Casuariiformes > Casuariidae > Casuarius > Casuarius casuarius. The sequence continues at coordinate 54,533 of PTFA01000078.1, read as the reverse complement.
AGTCAGTCCTTATTTACCCCCCTTCAGGGATTTTATGAGAGACAGTTGCATGCAGAGTTCATGTCAGAGCTGGGACAGAGAGCTCAGTCAAGCGCTCTGTCCTGCATCTCTCTCAATAGCAGGCTGTCCCTGTCTGCCTGCCAGAGACCTGCTGCTGAGAGCCACCGATCCCCCACCTGTCACTGCCCACCCGTACCTGAAGGTGCGTCTGCTTGCTGGAGATCGGGACYGGCAGCACGAAGACCCTGAGCTGGATCTGCTCCGAGAACAGTAGTGCAAACTGGTCCTGGACAGGGGGTTTCTCCGTAGGCAGAGCTTGGTGTCCAGTGGACTATCGCAGTGTTCTTCTTCCTCATCCTCTTCCTCTTCCTCCTCCTCCTCCTCCACTGGAGAGCCACTCTCACTGCAGCTGTCATCAAAGACAGTGTCATACTCAGGTGTCTTGCAGAAGGCCATGTCCTCATCATCGAGAGCACTGTCCAGAAAGCCAAAGTGCTTGGTTAAGCTGGCTCTGATCTCCTGATCTCTCAGCTGTTTGATGCCATCTTTCCACAAGATCTCGCTGCTCGCCTCCTTGCCACTGAGGTCCAGCCCCTGGTAATGTGCATCTGGGACTCTCCTCTTGTGTTCGGTCTCCACCTGGCTTGGAGGCTCCCAGGACTTGAGCACCTTTCTCTGGAGAGCAGCCTCAGGCTTCATGACCTGGCAGTAGTCATGGTCCCCAAAGGAGCGCGAGAAGGGCCGTTTCAGCACTCCTGGCTGCTCGGGGAGAGCTGGGCGCGCAGCGGCTTGGCTCAGGTGGGCGAAGAGCTCTGTCCTCTCGGGGTGCTTCTTCAGGGGTTTCCGGGGAGCTGCCACATCTGGTGTGACCTCGTGGCTGGTGGTGGTGGTATCCTCCTTCCCTGCCTCCTGGGTGATGTCTGGCTTGTACAGGTCCTCCTCGGCTGGTTTGTATGGCGGAGTGGTGGGTGGTGTGAGACCTTAACCCCCCAGAACAAACCACAAGAGTCAACTCTCCAGAGAGAGCTTGTATCAATGCAGCACTACACTGTGTTGGGAGAAGTGGGCCCAGGGAGTCTCCAGAGGGGACCAAACCACTGCCCCACAGCGAGTCAATCCCTGCTACTTATTTCTTGCTTCCTGACCTCAAAAGGCCAATCACAGCGAGTGAGTTGGAGGCTAGCATCAACCATAGGGGAGGCTTTTCCCTTCTCAGTCCCCTCCTTCCCCAACTTGAGGTGGTTTGTGGGTACCCTGAGCTGTGCCGAGGGACACCTCGGGCCAGACCCTTCCTTCCCTCTGCCACACATCTTGTGTGTAGTGTTAATGCCTTGTCTGATCTCAACACCTGAGTTGGACCAGACGTGCGTAGGGAAGGAGGCTGCTCTGGAAACCTCCCTTAATATGAGGCTGTGTGCTGCCCCTCAACCTCCACCTCTGTGGCCTCATCCATCAAATGGCAATTTGAGGAAAAACAAGGATGCCTGGTCCCAACAGGACCAGTGGATTCTCCCTGTATTCTCGGCCTGTGTAGAAACGTGCCCTGTCCCAAGTGTGTTCACCAGCACCTGCGTTTCTAAAGGAGAGGCTTGCAAGCTGCCCTTGGAGCTCCTGACACAGAGACAGCACCTCTGCCCCAAAACCCAAATCCCCTGGGTTTACTGCATTGGGAGGGCTCCTTGCACGGGAAGGATTAACACGGTGCTCCCCTCCGCTGGGCACAGCTGGAGCTGGGTGACTCCAGGCTGAATTTAGGGCAATGTTACCCCCTCTCAGGATGAATATTGGTGATGTAGGAAGCACTGTCCTACCTGCTGTCCCACACAGCTCCACAGTCAGCATTGGCTCAAAGTTTCTCTTCCCAAAGGTCGGGTCCCTGGAGAAGAGAAGAAAATGGGGAGAGAGGAGGTGTTTAGATGAACCACAGTCCAAAAAAGGAGGCTTGCACTCTTTGGGCCTGCAAAAGAGCTCTGCGACATGGCCAGAACCTGATGGAGCAATCTCAGCAGGGCACAGCTGCACCTGGGAGGGAGGACCCGGGTGAGCAGCGTGCCCAAGCCATCAACATCGTGGGGCGAGCCACAGCCTGGTCTCTGCACCACGTTCTGCGGGCACAGAGAAAGAGCCTGCCCCAACCCCAGACCCCGACGCTGCCCCAGCTCCTTGCACTGGGGCAACGGGTGAAGCCGCAGCCCGGCACCGGCCTCCACCCTGCTACCCGTCTGCAGCTTCCCGGTCTGCTCCGTGAAAGCAGCTGTACTGACGCTGCAAAGTGCACCCAGCCAGGCACATCGAGGTGGCTCTGCAGCCCTGGCGCGGTTCACTGAGCCGACACAGACTCTGCGGGCACTTACGTTTGCGCCAAGGACAGGGTGAGACAGCGGGGCGTTTCTGAAAGACAGGGAGAGAAGCAGCGTTACTAACGGAGCCGTGCCCCTCCGGCGCCGGGGTGCATGGGGACTGGGGGCAGGCCGGGAGCGCCCCAGTCTCGACGCTGCTCCACCCCGGCGTGGTGGGCGGCTCAGGAGCACAGGCTATGCCTGCCTGCGGCGCGGCAGCGTCTGCACGAGGGACAACGCTGGACTGACCCGGGGGGTTGAGCCACTTGTGCTGACGAAGCACTTGCTGGTGAAAGGCTGTGGATAGCTGCATTTTGGGGCAGCGGGAAAGCTGAGCCCACCGCCAGGCACAGGGGCTGCGGCGGGGAGAGGCAGTCGCGCGGGATGGGGTAGCCCAGTCCTTGCTGGGTCAGTCACACCATCTCCTACAGAGTCTCCGGATGGAGCCGAAACCCCGCGTTTGTCTTGGGCTTTCCACTTGCAGCACTCGAGGCGCTTTCCAAGGGAAAGCCCCTCTCACTACTCAGGTGGGGAAACTGAGGCACGAGCACAGCAGCAGCAGGTTGGGGCAGGGCCCCAAAGGGCAGGTCCCCGACCACCCCCGGGCCCGGCAGCGCGTGCGGGGCGGGCAGGGGCAGGGCTGTGGCAGCGGGCCCCCGGCCACCTCACCTGCTTGCTCCGAGAGGGCGCAGCGGCGGCTCTCGGCTCCCTCGCCATCGTCCGGGGGCAGCGGCTGGGGCTCGGCCGCCTGCGTGGCACTCCCGCTGTCCCCCTCCTCTGTGCCCCCCACCTCCACCTCCGCCGCTGGCTCTTCGGCCGAGAAGCTCTCCAGTGCCGGGCACGGCGCCGGCTCCTCAACAGCCTCCCAGGGGCCACGGCTCCCAGCCGGCTCRCTGGGGGCAGGCGGCTCAGGGGGTGGCTCGTCGAGGAACGAGAGCCAGTGGCCCAGCTCTGGGTTGAGTCTCTTGGAGCGGCGGACGGCGTACACAGCACTCTCCTGCCTGCGGGCTGCCTTCCCCGCGGCCGGCTGGCCGGCGGTGCCCGCGCGCTTCCCGGTGTCGTCCTCAAGGCCGCCGGGCTCCCGCAAAGCTGCTACCTCGGCCTTGGGGCTTTGCCACAGCTCAGCCTTCTCCGGCAGCGTTTTGGCTCTGGATCTGCAGGCCCCGCCGGCGTCCTCCCCATCCTGGGCCAGCGTCCCTGGGGACCTGGCACCAGGAGGCCTGGTCAGGGAGGCATACACGGGTTTGCTCAAACGGTATGGCTTGCTCACGTCGCACAGAAGGTCCCGAGCCAGGAGCTCCTTCAGGATGGAGAACGAAGCCCTGGGCTTCTTGCAGCCGCTGGCCGCCTGCCAGGCGCAGCCCGTCCGGCTCTCGGCACTGCAAGGGGGGCACGTCGGCAAAGCGCCGTCCGGCTTGGCTCTCTTGAAGGGGCTGCTGCAGGGCTGGGGCTTGGCGTCGGCAGGGTCACGAGCGGGCAGCTTGCGTGGCGGCAGGCAGTAGGTGTGCATGTAGCGGATGAGCTCCACCACCGAGTGCATCTCCCTCTCACAAGAGAACTGGCTGCCGGTGCTGTCCTCTGAGGAGGAGGGTGGGGTTGTCATGATGTCGCCAGAGCTCAGCGAGTCCTCACTGGAGTCACTGTCATCTTCGTGATGGGTGCAGTCACCCAGGGGTGGGTGGTGGTGGCTGCTTTGATACTCCTCAGGGGCCCGGGGGGCTTTGGTCTGCGGGCAGGGAGCCGTGGAGGTGAGGTGTCTGTGCAGCTCCGTGCAGCTCCGGCTCTGCGCCTGCTGGAAGTTTGCCTTCCTGTCCCGGGCACCCTCTGCCTTCAGAGAGGAGAGAGGAGAAACTCAGCCCCGAGCCCTGCAGTGAGCCACCTGGCACACGGGCAATTACGAGGCACAGAGGAAGAAGCCACCAGGGGTGACAACCCTGCCCAGCATCCTCTAACCACGGCCGTGCTCATGCTAACAGCAGCTGGAGCACCTGAGCGCCACGAGAGCACATGCTGATCTCAAAGGTGGAAGAGACTCCTCCTCGCTACTAGGCCTGCGGTCTGTGGGGAACAAGCCATTTCTCTGAGCCTTTCATCTGAGATGGCACCCGTTTGGGGTTGGACCACAACTCGCCAGGAGCCCAGTCAGCTGGATGCACTGGGGTTTCACTGGGCTTCTCTTAAAAACATGGCAAACAAACCACCATATGATAAATAACTGACCTGAGCTGCATTGACTCGTGGGTCAGTCATCCCTGCCCTTCGCTAGCTAATTCTTTGAGCTGACCTAGTGATGGCTTGTCCTGCCCAAAACTGTCCATGGGGCAGGCTCCCTCTCCCTGGCATTGCAGTGGGGCATTGCAGCGGGGCATTGCAGCCCCTCTGGAGGCAACGCGTCACCCATCGTGGCCCTCGTCCTCTCGCCCCCAGCCTGCTCACAGGTCCCCGGGATCCCCCAAGCCTCCGAGGCAGTGCTGCCTGCTCCGTGTCCAAGGAAGGGTTTCCTTCAGAGACACCAGCCTGGCAGCAGGGACCACACCAAGTCCTTCCCCTTTAGCAGCTGACATGCAATGATGAGCCTTTTCGGTAGGAGGGTTTTTCTGCTGTTCCCAGGCAATCTAATTTGCCGGGCCTAATGCACTGCACAATTACCATTATCCAAGTAGAAAAATCTTTGATGGCAACTTCTGCTGGATTTCAGGAGATTAGCTTAAGTGACCGGGTCGGGCTCTGCAGTGCTGCATGCTACTCTCCTCGGGCTAAGCCCAGCCGATTGATACCATGTCTGTGAGTCCCGTGGGGAGGAGGGGATGTGAGGGATTTTCATAAAGCAGTGCTKAGTGAAACTGGGAGAGTCCTGACCCACACTGGGTCAAAACAAAATCGAAACATTTCTTGAAAGAGAACAAAGCCTGAAGTTTTTGCTGAACCTGAGCTGGAGGTAAAGAGGAAGAACTGAAAACCCAGCTAAGCCCAAGGCAGAAATGAACAGAAAAAAAGCACTAGGCTGACTGCCTGTGGCAGACCCACACGGGAGGCTGGGCTCCCCGCTCCTCCCCACTCCTGCTCCCCAAACCCTTTTTTCCCTGTAATCATCATGGGATTTGGTCTTGTCTCTTTTCCTGCCAGATGCACCCCGTGGTCCATGGGCACTGCTCAGAGGCTGTTCATGCTCCCCTGACACCACATGTGGTGACGTCCTTTAAGAGGACAGTTTCCGAGAGCTGGGCATGGAGAGGATCTCAGGAGCTCCCTGTAGGGCAGGCCCAGGCTCGCCGGCATGAGGAAATACCTTTGTGCAGGGCCGTGTGGGTCTGGACTTAGGGGTCCCTGGGCGTCGGGCACTCCCATCTCTCTGAGCCTCGCAGGTCGGAGGCACGTGCGATGGAGAGAGAAGCAACTTCTTCAGCTGCAAAGAGAAGCGGTGAGAAAAAGATTCGGACTTGCAGAGAGAGCAAGGCTCACGAGCAGACCCCAAACGGCAGGATGGTGGCTCAGCTCCTGACCACCACAGCCTGAAGGGTCACAGGCCCCACAGCTCACACCACTGCTGGCCATCTCCATTGCTTTGCATCAGATTCAAAAAGGGGAAAGGAAATCCCAAAGGCAGGAAGGAATGTTTCACACCTCCCTGGGTGTCCCATGGCTGCAGAGAGCCCACAGCCTGTGGCAGCAGGCACACAGCGCTTGGCACTCGAGGTGTTCAGAGCAGCTGCTGCCATATTCACCTGTGTTTCCAATTAGCCCCCCACCAGGCAGGCCAGAGGGGTGGGGGGGGAAATGAGGCACAGGTGGGGGAATTTACTTCCCAGGGCCATCCCCACTCTGATGAGATATGCCATGTCTTGGCTTCCAAACTTCTCACTCCATCAATTCTGTCCTTAGGTGACAGAGACTTCACATTTGCATGAGTGACTGATTTGGACACACTTGGGTCCCCTTGCAAGGCTCATTTAGCTGTAACATGCAAAGAGAGCCTCGATTCATTAATTAGCTTGCAAAGCATTCTGCAGATGTAAGCTCCCATGGGAAATGCCAAGGATTTATTGAGGATCTTCCCCAACATGATTCTTTCAAGAATTCCACCGTGATCCCATCAGGAGGGTCGAAGTGGGAATTTTCCTTAGGTTATGCACAGCATAGTTATTTCTGATCACAAGGCTAGCATAACTTTCTTCTACTCAAAACTTCTTTTGTTAAAAAAACACACCCAGCAACAACAGCATTTCTTATTCCACCCATGTTGCGCTAACAACTGAAGGCGACAACAGATCAATAGCAAGACGACTGCGTAGGCTCCGTGGGACTGCACGGAGGAGACAGTTCTAGGGCTCGGTCTCCCAAGCTGGCCTGCAGGCTTGGAGACCCCCTTCATCAGGTGCTGTGATTTTTAAAGAGCGACAGAAATAAGAGGTTCCCAGGGAAGGGAATGCCAGGAAATTTCAACGGGGTGCATGCTGCTTTAGGCATGCAGCTCCTGCTGGTATAAGCAACCAGCACCTTTCTCCCTCCCCCCCTGTAACGTATACATCCTATATATACACATACATATTGCGTGTGATATATACACCCACCTGCGTGCAGGGCTGTGGGAGGTGGAAATGCACGCTCTCGCCACTGGATGTCACTCCTCCCCGCCAGAAACCAGGGCTTTTGGGGAGACCCGGGGGCAAGACTAGGGGGTTCCKGGGGGGGGGGGGACTGTGAGCCACAGGTGCCACCAGGCTTCAGCCCACCCGCCGGGTGCCCATGTCCCAGGGGACCTCCTGGGATGGCGGTGATTTGCGGCAAACGCTGCTGGTTAGTCTGGGCCAGGACGGGGAGCGGGGCTGGAGCCCCGTTATTGCAGGGTCCCAAGAGGGATGCTCAGGCCGAGTCCCCTCTGTCCCTCCAGCGGGCGCAGAGGCGAGCTTGGCTCTACGGGCCCTGAGGCAGAGCTGGGGCAGCAGCGACCCCCTCCCCAGGGCTGCAGAGACAGGGCTGTGTCTGCCCTGCTGCTCATGGCAATGGGGCTGGGATGTGCTAGAGAGAACCCCCAAACAACCCCACATCTGGGCTTTGGGTTAAAAAAAGGCATGAGTCATGCCAAAGAGCCACCATCCATTTGGCACCCTCTGCGGTAACCCAGAGCCCAGCCCCCACCCCCTTAATATATATATTTGTATATACACAGCAGCAATCAGCTTGTTCCCATGAGGATGGTGATGGAGGTGACAGCAATGATGCAGAACATGTATACGTATACAATAAAAGTATATGCTTTGGTATTGACGGTTAAAGAGAGTTTTAAGCCTAGAATGAAAAAATTCAGACCTTTGCTTCCTATCATACCCATGCAGCCGGCTTATCAGGGGCTCATCCAAATCCACCTTAAACAGTAGGAAGTGGGTTCTTACTAGAGACAGCTCATCAAACTCGGGGGCCTGGGGCGGCCCCCCCGTGACCGGGGCGGCTGGTTTGGGGGAGGGGGCAGGCGAGGTGTAGGCATGGTTGAGCGTGTCCCCCTCTTCCATAGTGCGAAAGGCAGCCAGGCCCATGTCATCTCCCTGTATATCATCCAAAGTCTCGGTGAGGGCTGCCAGCAGCGCTTCATTCTCGCTGTCTATTATCTGAAAGGAGCAGGCAGAGAACAAGAGAGAGGGAGTTAGGCTGAGCCGAGGGAGCCAGGAGACTTCTCTTTCGGGAGGGACTGTGGGAAGAGGGGCAGGCGCTGTGCAGCAGTGGTGGCTCAGCCTGGTGGCACCCAGCACTGGGGGGCTGAGGTGCACACGGGTGGCAGTGCCTCCAGCACCCATGCCTTCCTGTGATCCCAGAGGGGAGCTCACAGGGATATTCCCAAATGAAGCAATAAGACAGGGCTAGAGGGAGAAAAACGCAACCGGAAAAGGGCTGGAACATCTGTCCGTCCCCCCCCATCCCCATAGCAGCCCCAGTGGGAATAATAACAACTCAGACAACTCAGAGCATCTTCCTCTCCACCTCACCACAAGGCGATCAGGAGAGTGTGTGGGACCTGCAGGAGAGCTGTGGCTAAAAGTCTCCTTGCCTGAATCCTCCTGCTTTTCAGTTGTGAGCCCACAAGCTCCTGGTCATCCCCTCACCGCTGAACTGGGCTCTGCGGCTGCTCTCTCAGCACAGCTCGAGAAAGCAGCATCCACCAGGACAGGACTACAAGGATGGGCCGGGCACAGCACCCCGGCCCTCCACGGGGGCCCGTGGGGCTGGAGGAGACCAGAGGGGCCAACAGCTCCAGTGCAGCTCTCCAGAAGGGCAAGGCAAAGGGAGGGAAGAAAAAGTCGAGGGCTGTAAGCCCAGCTCAAGGCTGCCCAGTGGAAAAGACTGCACGACTCCGTTCCTGGAGGGCAAGGACTTACAGGCCAGCAGCCTCCCGTGGGCATCAGGAAGCCAGATACGTGCTGCATCGCTGGCGAGTTACCACAACTTGCAATAATCAACAAGGATTTTGTTTTCACTTAAAGTCTCCAAATGCAGGAATCTCCAGTTCGCCCGGGAGTCTCAGCCCTCATGTTTTACAGATGGCTACTCCTAACCTCTGCCTTCAGAGACGAGTGCAGGTGGATCCTAATGACTCCGAGCAAGGCCAGGGAATTAAATGTCTTACATTATAGCTCTTCTGATTTATTTTTTTAAGTGCACGGCACGATCTGGGGACGCCGACAGGTGATTTGTGAGTGTCTGGGACTAAGGCCATGCTGTCACGCTGCTGCGCTATGACGTGAGGCCAGTGTGTGATGGGGCTAGAAAGGCACCCACTGCCTCGTGATCGCCCTGTGCTCCTCGAGGAGGCCACGCAGGGCCACGGCTCCTCCAGTCCCGTCTCTGCCATCTGCCCATCACTTTCGGCCTGATGCTGCTCAGCCCGCTGCTCCCAGCCCAGCTCTGGCACCGGCTCTGCTGATTCCCCTTGGCCGCAGCCCCCAGCCCTCTCAGCACCATCCCAGTCCTGCACAGCTCTGCAGCTCTTCCTCCAGTCACGAAATACAGCACAAATGCACAAAACAATGTGCAGGAGCAGAGGAATGGCTGAAGGGAGCCAGGAGCTACTTCTTTTTGGTCCTCCTCCATAATAGTCTTAATATAAACCATGTCCAACAAGAAGCAGGATACCATCAGATATAAAATTAGCATGGGGGTAAATTCAGGCTCCCTGGGAGGACTGTTGACTGTAAACAGCCTCCCATATTTCTCTTATTTTGTTTGAAAATTAAATATCTTTTGTTCCATGCCCTAACCCTCCTTGAAGATACTAGAGCAGGCTCCAGGGAAAGGCAGCAGGATACTCCATTTTTGGCTCTGTTTCTTTTCCTCCTGTTATTGGCACGAGACTGCTGTGCATACAAGTTCAGTGGGATACATTTCATCATATTCTGCTGCTCCTAATGGGCCTGTCTTTTGCATTTCTTTTCTGTTTATCTTTTCCCCAGGAAGTTCAGCGGAAAATATGCATCTCGTGATGAAGGTCCGTCAGCTGGACTGGACCATTTTCAAGCACAGCATCAGCACAGCATAAAAGCCAGAGGGTTGTTATTATGGCCAGGTTAGCAAATATTGGGATTTTTTCTTCCTCTTTAAAAATAAATTCTCCTCCCTCTGAAAAAGTAAGCAGTGCCAAGCCCCACTGCTGGCTGCTAGCGGGCACCAGCGAGCTGCTTACAGAAGAGGAGGGGGGCTGCTCTCCTGCACCCTCGGGAGGGCACAGCAATCTCCTCTCGTGAGGATGGGGCCGGCTGAGGACACAGCGGGCGAGGAAGGAGGGCCTCAGGGCTTGGGGCACAGGCCCCCAGCCTGTCTGCCCTGGTCCCAAGGAGCCTCAGCAAGCCCCTCGCTCGAGCCCATGCCGGGGGCCGGCGCTGCGCTGACAGCCGTCCCGTCCCCACGGAGCACGCTGAGCTCCGTGCGCCCGGCAGCAGAAAAGAGCATCTCTGCCTTCTCGAGCGATGTGCCGGTGTTTTATCCAGCACTCCGAGGAGCGCTGGCTTTCTTTAGATGTAGCTGTAAATATCGGCTTCAGTGATTAAAAGTAATCCAGCCTCACTCTTTTAAACCAGCTCTTGGCTCTCAGGTCCCCTCCAGCCCGCTGGCTGCTCGAGGCGGTGGTGGTGGTGCTTTACGGGCACGGCTGCCCTCCTCCCCCAGCAGTGAGCAGGGTCCTGCCTCGCGCCCCGAGCTGGGACTGGAGCCAGACGCAGGCAGGTGCCTGGGGTTGCCCCATGCGTCGGTGCCCCCACTTTGGGTTTCCCATGGGGCCCAGCCCCGGTGCTGCTCTGCTTTATATGCCAGGCGCTGGTTTAGGGACATGACACCCGTGCCCGCCTGCGGCACCTCCACCCGGCATCGGTTTCTCCATGAGCTCGCCCCGGCACAGTGCCACTGCTCGGAGCAACTCCCTTGCTCTCAAATGCTGCCAGTGGCGCCCGGCCTGCCGGGACGCAGAGGGGATGCCGTGGCCAGGGAGTCAGAGGAAAGGGGCTGCTTCGCGGGAAACGCGTACTCCTGCACTGCGCCGCCCGCACGCCGCAGCCCCGAGGCTCCCCGCCGCCTGCCCAGCACAGCCTGCCAGCCGGGGAACGAAGCCGGACGCACTCCGTGCTGGCTGTAATTCCTTTTTAATAATACATCACAGGAGGGTTGGCTCAGCAGCCCTCCTCCACTCTGCCACCTCCTCATTAGCCTTACTCTGCTTGCTCCATTTAGACACAGAGCACAAATTAATGGAGCGCTAATCAGCTGGGGAAGAGATATTAATAGTTGCCACCTTTCCTCCGTCTTCCCCCTGCGTGCCCCCTGCCTCTGTCCTGGGGTCCCCCGTGCCGGGCGGTCGCCTGAGCGGGAGGCGAGGGCTGGCACCACAGCTAGACAGCAGCCCCGGCCACAGGCTTGCGCCTGGAGGCGCTCAAGCTGTACGCGCGTGCGGAGGATCCCCACAGAGCTCTGCACCCGCACGGAAACCTGAGCCCCAAAATGACGGCGAGGCTTTCCCCGGCTCCAGCTGGCACTGGATGGGGTGTATGGAGAGCAGCGCGGGCACACCGGCCCTGCCCGAGCGCACCGGCCAGCCCCGGGGCTGCACACGCGGCTGCAGAGCGGCAGAGACGCATCTCCAGTGCCCGCGGTGGCAGTGGTGCCTCCCGTGGCAGCAGCCCTGGTACCTGGAAGAGCTCGGAGTCATCCGTGCTGTACTGGCTGGACTCGGTCTCGGAGTGCTCCGCGCACCACTGCAGCTCGCTGAAGCAGCTGGCAGAGTCAAAGTCGCTGGCATCCAACTGGGACAAATCAATCTCGGGGAAATCGGAGTAGAGGTGCTCCTCGCCAGACACCTCGTACTGGGGAGAAAAGAGAAAGGGGGTAAGTGCGGCCGCTCTCTCCTCCACTTGCTGCCCTTACAGAGAGCCCGACCGCGCACGGGGCCTTGCAGATCGCCAGGGGCATCCACACTGTCCTGCCACAGTGACAAAACCACCCTTGCTGACACTGGCAGAAGGCAACAGGCTTCAGCCTCCTTCTAGAGCAAGAACCTGTGGAGACTGCGGGCCCCAGCTGTGAGCCAAGGGTTGAGCTCCAGGTGGAGCTGTGCACGGAAGGAGCCAGAGCCTTAATGCACCATCTCCACCGCTCAAGTCCATTACTTGGACCCCAGAAATAACTCTTTAAAATAAGCTTCGGTAAATGGCACAAGGAGGAGCAATTACAAGGCAGTCAAGAGAGCAGAGAGCACCTCTTCACTGTGCGTTTTGCAAATCAGTTTGCACGGCCTGACATTGGTATAAGTTGTTACTAAAAGCTGCCCCACAACTGGCAGCAAACCCTCCCAAGTCCCTCTTGCGTGAAGCTCTGTGGCTGGTGTTGAAATAGCAGACTTTGTTTGGGGAATAGCCTTGTCTCCACTGGTGAGCGTAAGCTCAAAGTGCAGCCACCTAGGCTATGGCAAAACAGCTGTTCATGCTGTTTGAGCGATTCCAGCCTTTGGTGAGGTAAGAGTGACATCCAAGGCTTATCCAGCTTCCCGGAGAATCTGCAATAATAGAGGGAGGCAAGAGACTTGGGGCGCACACAAGATAGCGAAGCACCAGGCAAGGCTCTGGGTGGGTGGCTTCACAACCGGTCAGCTCGGCCTTCCCCAACCCCTCATACGAGCTCCTCGACCCCATCCCTACAACGTGGCATCCCCCCGAGAATGTCCAATGCTCAGTGAAAATCCTTCATGGGAAGGTGCATCTCCTGCCAGCCCAAAGCCACTGTGAAGGCAATACAGACCCTGACCCCAGTATCTCCTACCACGTCCACCTCCCATGTGCACACAAAAGGAGAAGAATGGCATAGAAAAGAATCAATGTCTGGGTGCACACAGGGCAATCTAAGCTCTAGGAACCGAGCTAAAAATATCCATTTAATCACAGAAAGCAGCTGAGACCTGCCCTGTTTCTACCTCATTCCCAACTGCTGCCTTGCCATAAAGCTTCATGGCTCTCTGAGGAGCAGAACAAATGATTGCATTTAGCACCAGAGCGGTGAAAGCCTGAGCCACCGAGGGCACAGCCCCGGACGCCAGCCCGCCACTGTCCTGCCAGGGGGACGCGTCAGGCTGGTGGCACTTGCTGGCAGCAGGGGCCAGACCTCAGCAAGGGGGAATGCAAGGGGAGGAAATCACATTTAAAGTAAGAAGTGGCCTTGGGCGAGCGCTAATTTGAAGCCTTCCCATCCTGTTTGCATGCCCCAGATTACACACACGAGTGCGCCCGGGGGAGGCATCCGCTGCCGGCTGACGCTCGCCCCTGCCTTGCGTGTGCCTCTGGTGACGTTGGCTTGTGCTGCGGCACTGCCGCAAGCCGGTGCATGCTTGGGGTCTCCATGCCAGCGAGATGGCAGCGCTCCCAGGGACGTCTCCATGGACAAAGCCCAACGCTGGAGGGGCCGGGAGGAAAGGCACAGATGTGAGCCCGGCTCCTATCGCGTCGGCCATGCCTGGCCTGCCCCGGCTCCCACCGCTGCTGGCAGCACGAAGCCTGCCCGCACCACCACCTCACTGCACGTTGCCGGCCCCCGGCCCTCAGCTTGCCGCTGATTTTGCCCCCAACATCCAAGCCCAGGGTTCAAACCCAGAGGTGAAAGGTCTGCTGCAAATGCTTCTGGTATTGGCTGACTGGTGGGAGTTTTCTGGTGATGAGGGAAGCAAGTTTATTTACACAGCGAACGGATTTCGAGCAGACAAACATCTGAGCACGTAAGAGGGGCTGCAAAGAGAGAAAAACACTGTGGCCTCCACTTCTGAAGTGCCCGAAAAGGCACTTGCCCTCTGCAATTCAACGGGAAGGAAAAGCAATTTCAAATAAGCTGCAAAAATGGAAAAGACAGAATTTCTCTCTCTCTCTTCTCTTCTCTTCTATTTTGTTTCAGTTGGGACAGTCTGGGACTGTTGATTTTGTTCCCATAGGCTGAGGGAACTGTGTGCCAGTGCTCCCCAGTTGGGTTTAGGACACCGTGTGCCACACCACAGGACATTCCTGTGCACGTACGTGTGCCACCTTTTGCATTTTTCATCCGCTTTCCTCCCCTTCCCCTCGGGGAGAGCAGGAGAAAGGATGAGCGGTCTGAGGACACTGCAAGGGCAGGGGGGAACGGCTTTGTGCCCCATCAGTGGCGAGCCCCATACCTGGGTGCAGGAGCTTACCAAAGGCCAGAGCCTGGCCAGCCACCACAGTGAGGCTTGCTGGGCTCTGCAGGGTGAACTTCAGACACCTGCTCCCACCAGCCAGAGCAGGGCAAAGCGCCAGCAAGGAGCCAACAGAGAAACCTGATCTCCAAGCTCAGGGGTGTGTCGTTCTCCCCAGCGTCCTTCCCTCTGGCAGGGCTGCCCGAGAAAGCGTCCAGGTTTATCAGGTAAATGTCCTTCGTGCCAAAGGATTTCTTTGCTTTGCCTAGCTATGCAGAGGGGCCCATGCCTCCAGCAAGGGAAGAAACAGGACTGGGTGGACAGAAGCTCCTCTGAAACCTGCTCTAGTAGCTCCTGCTCTCTGGAAGGGTAGCAGCGAGCATGCAAAATGCTGCCAAAGATAAAGGGCAAAAATAATGTCTAGGGCAATCCCTTGGAAGGCTCCGGGATCTGTATACTCCATGCATGCCTCCCAAAGCCGGGGCTTTTAAAACTTTCCCTGCGAAATGCTTCTCCCTGCTCTCAGGCAGCCAGAACGCATGAGGCGGGAGGAACCGCCGAACCAGCGGCCCAAGAGTCCTGTCCTCTGCACTCCTGGGCCGGGGGGATACAGTTTTTACCTTTATCCTAGCTCTTCTTCCCTCTATCTCCTTCTGTCCCCTCCACTCATGGTGGGATTCTGGGCCTGCTCCGGGATTAGATGCCCTTTAGCCTTCTGGATGTTTCCGTTACCTGTTGTGGCATGCCCCTGCTCTGCTTCCACCACTCTTGCGCCTGCTCCAGAAAAAGTCTTGCAACAACTTTGGCTCCCCCTTTTCCCCAAATCTTCCCATGGGAACAGAGGCAGAGACTTTTATTTTTAGAAACGCCATACATACATGTATATATATATATATACACGTATGTGTGCATGTGCGTGTGTGTGCGTGTGCATTCAATTAAAAATAGCAAAGCAGTCAAATTCTCCTGCTCCTTTTGATATGCCACAAGGGAAAAGATCCTGGTGCTGAGATCACAAGGAGCAGCTGACACCAGTGCTTGGGATGTCTTTTGATCAACTCCACAGATGTGACACGTCCCCATTGGCAACAGAGCTGGCTAAAAATAAACTCCTGCAATCTAATGCCACCTCAGGCGCTGAGCTGCCCTCTCTTGGCACCCTTGGGACCGGCGGTCAGTGCCCTGGCGCTGCCATGTTGCTTGCACCCATCCCAAGGCAGCAGCTGCCTCGACTTCCCAGCAGAGGAGACTCCCAGGTTCCCATCTAGCGCAGGTCAGGAGTGCCTGAAAAGTCCCATCTGCCTGTATCAAGCCCCCTCCTCTGATGAAAAAGAGGGGAGAGCCTCTGTTCGGCAAGACAGCCCGCACGATCACCCAGCACAGAGCCACAGCTCGAACGAACTTCCTGTGCTATAAAGAGTCATTTCAGGTCAGGAGTGCAACAGGGGAGAGAAAGCTGATCCTGCCAGTGTGGTACCAGCCCCATTAACGGAGGACTTCAGTCTCTAGAGGGAATCGATCAGTTTGAGCACCTTTAGCCTGGCATCCAGCTCACTCAGCAGTGGGAAAAGCACTGCCTCTTGGCTAGCTGCCATGGGGAGGGAGACTCGAGGCAGGGTGGGGGACAGGGCTCCCAGTTCTCCTTTTGGGGGCAAGACGATGGCAGGGGAGATGCAGAGGGCTGACCTTGCTGCCTGTAGGCACTAGATCTCATCTGCTCTAACTTTCCCTTTTCCCACCCTTTCCATTTCCTGCTGCCTTGGGAGAGGAGTGAACTTTTGTTCTAATTTTACTCGGGAGTTTGTAGGAAAATCAGCCATGGGTTCTTGGTGTGCAGCCAGCAAACACCCATGGAGACATGCTTGAAAATTCGGAGCCATCCTCCAGTGCAGACACCTGGCCTGTGCTCACTGCAGCATGGCTGTATCCAGAAAGTTGCAGGGAACTTTGCGACTTGTCTGATCCATCCCTGTCAGGGAAGAGGGAAGCTCAAGCAACGAGGATTCTGTTCCAGTGCCACATACCTACATCCTTTTGGGAAAAACAGGAACCAAAGCCTCATCACCTCCTGGAGCAGGAGTGACCCGTAAGCAGCACCACACAGAAAACTTGATGTGAAAGCAAAAGCTGAAAGGTGGAGGGCATTCAGGGACAGATTTACTAACGGCTTGTACTCTGGCCGGGCACAGAGTGCCGCTCCACATAGCACGTGATATCTCACCACAAATGTCAGGAAACTCATGAAGTTCAAAGGGAAGTGTAAAATCCTGCACCCGGGGAGGAACAACCCCGTGCACCAGGCCTGGCTGAGAGCCCACAACCAGCTTGAGAGTAGCTTTGCAGAGAAGGGCCGAGGGTCCTGGTGGACACCAAGTTGAACATGGGCGTGCAATGTGCCCTGGTGGCAAAGAAGGCCAATGGTCTCCTGGGCTGCATTAGGAAGAGCATTGCCAGCAGGTTGAGCGAGGTAATCTTCCCCCTCTGCTCAGCCCTGGTGAGGCTGCAACTGGAGTGCTGGGTCCAGGTTTGGGCTCTCCAGGACAAGAGAGACGCGGACATACTGCAGCAAGTCCAGTGAAGGGCCACAAAGATGATTAAGGGACTGGAGAATCTCTCATATGAATCTCTCATATGAGGAGAGGCTGAGAGGGCTGGGCCTGTTCAGCATGCAGAAGAGAAGGCTCAGGGGGATCTTACCAATAAGCATAAATATCTGGATGTGAGAGTGTGAAGAGGATGGGGCCAGACTCTTCCCAGTTGTGCCCAGTGACAGGAGAAGAGGCAATTAGCACAAACGAAAACACAGAAAATTCCAGCTGAACATAAGACAAATGTGAAGGTGGTCAAACACTGGAACAGGCTGCCCGGAGAAGCTGTAGAGGTTACATCCCTGAAGAGATTCAAAACCCACCTGGACATGGTCCTGGGCAACCAGCTCTAGCTTCCCCTACTTGAGCTTGGAGATGATCTCCAGAGGTCCCTGCCAGCCCCACTATTCTGTGATTCTGTGATCAGCCTTGTCCAACCTTCATTCAAAGACGGCCTCTGTGGCTTTCCTTAAACCACGACACAACCCTGACCTCAACCTTAGCAGAAAAGCAGTCACAATTATAGGACAAAGAGGCAGCTGATACTTGTATGTTGCAAGGAGCTTCGATTCTGTAGAGACATTGCTTACTGAGAGGACAGCGCATCAAAATTTGCATTAATTTACTACTAAGTATGGACAGCACTTCCCTGCTGTGAGGAGCTTATAACTTAAACCATGAAAGTAGGGATTGCTCTGGGATGCCAGCAAGGACTCTCACGA
Source organism: Casuarius casuarius (assembly GCA_003342895.1). NCBI lineage: Eukaryota > Metazoa > Chordata > Aves > Casuariiformes > Casuariidae > Casuarius > Casuarius casuarius. The sequence continues at coordinate 37,216 of PTFA01000078.1, read as the reverse complement.
TGAGAAGTCTGTGCTTGTTTCGTGTCCCTACCAGGGGCTGGAGGCGTTTCAGAGCACCAATTATGTGAGTTCCTGGGGCAGTTTGCAAAACATGAGCTCTCGAGTCTTCCCCTCGAGTGCCCGACACGCAGCAGCACCCACCCTGCTCAGAGCCTGTAACGTACATGTTCACCGTTGCTAAACAAGCAATAGAGAGAAAGTGCAAGGGGCAAAGCTCCAAATCAGCCAGTGAAGGACTTCTAGAGATCACCTAGACAATAGTGCCATCCTGAGAAGCATCAACTGTAACTAAACTTTTCCGGACAAATATTAGTGTAAGTTCTTCTTGAACATTACAGGTGACGAAGGCTCTATGCCTTCTCCTGGAAACCCAGTACAAGCAAATAAATCTGAGTGTTTCTGGTAGCTTTTTGGCAGGTATTCCCTGTATTTCTTGGGGCTGTGATTTAAAGGGAGCAGCCCAGGTGCTGGCTGATGCCTGTCAGCTCCCTTGACTTCAGAGGGGCCCTAGGGAGGAGACCCACAAGACGATGTGGTGCTCAGACTCCCCATTGCTTTGGGAAGGCCCTTTTCTTGTAGCTGCTTCTCACAGCCCTTTTCCCTCGTGTTGGCAGCGGCCCTCACAGAAACGAGGCAGAGGGGAACCAGCATGGAGGTTAGCTCCCTCTGCCTGCCGGATCGGGAAGGCAGTCAGTGGGGAAGACCTGTCCTTGGCGTCATTGCTGTAGGCTGTTCTGCTGTGGCTGGGGAAGGCAGCCCAGGCAGCTCGGATGTAGGGGTTTTTAGAGGCCAAGTTCTGCAGCAGAGCGTGGGCAACTGCTGGCCAGAGCTACATCCAAGGAGACTGTGTTCAGCAGAGTTGTGATTTAATGCTGGCCCTGGACGTCATGAGGACAGCAGGTGGGATATTTCTCCAGAAAGTTAATTTTCAGATCTTTCTTCTGCTTTGGAGCAGCTTTAACTCTGGTGCAGGCACATGTGAGGTCTTATCTCTGCAGAGAAATGAGGTTTCTCTCCAAGCCCAATTCTAATTCAAATATTGGATTAATGAGACAGGAAATGTTTTCCTCTTTTTCAACGTGAACATGGACTCCTTAGACTAAACCATGCTCTCCCCGGTCTCAGCGGTGGTTAGAGAGGCAGGTTTGGGGCCTGGCTGATGACTTTCCATGGGCAGCAGTACCTGAGCCAGCMTGCCAAGAGCAGAGAGCTTAGCTCCATTTGCATGCAACCAGCTTGCTCTGGGGAACAGCCAGTGCCACATGAATGCAGCCTGCTCACTGTCTTCTTGCCCACAAGGCTAAAAACGGGAATTTACCACCTGGAGTACAGCAGCCTTCAGGGCAAACGCTTATGCTTTGTTTTTGCCTTATCTGCGGCAAGCCACAGAAGTCAAGCTTTAACCCCATGCCTCTTCAAGATGATGTGCACTCTCGCCTCGGAAAGAAACAGAGTGACAATGTTTTCTCTGGACATGGTCTTTGAAAAACTGTAGCTTTGCTACCACGTGAGCACTGAATTAGTGCAAGCCAGCATTTCAGCAGCATCAAAACCAGCTGCTCTGTACAGTGCTGGGCCCTGCTGGGCAAGCGGCATCTCATTTCTCCTTGCCGCTTGCTTACCTGGGCTTTTAGTGGGCATATGACAACCAGACCAAACCCTGCCGTCCCTGGGGGAAGGGGGCGAGGAGAGTATTAGGATATCTGGAAAGGCCCAGACACCGCTGATGATATCAGGCAATGATCCCTCATTTGTGTTGCAGAGGCAACCTGACATGGCTGGCAGCCATAGACAATAGAAAGCTAAAACTGAGGCCAGCCAAGAGAGCTAAGTCCAATGCCTGCGGTGCTTAACTGGCTTAGCGCAGCTGTGGAAGGGACAGGGATCATGAGGAAGACAGCTGCAGGTCCCGTTGGTACGGGGTTTTCTTCTCTATCGCACCCTTCCCACGCGGCACCACCAGTGCACATACCTGCCCCTCACGGTGCAGCGCACTTGCATGGGCTTCATTGCCCCCGCAACAGCACACGTGGAAATTTCCCTTATCTAGAAAACTCCTGGTTCCAGCCCTTGAAGTTGTGGCCAAGTATTCTGCAGCAAGGCTCAGAGCACCCTGGGCAATCCCTTTTGGGCTGTGCTCATGCTTAGTGAGGCTGCAAAAGTTTAAGCTTCTGAAGTCTGCCGGCGCTAAAATGCTGCTGGAGTGAGCGCAGCAGCTTCTCAATAACTTAATCCTGTTTCAGCCTGGAAGGCCAGATTTACGTTGTCATTTGCATAAATGTCCCCAGGATGCTTTGCAATTGCCTTGTCACTCACATGTCACTTCGCTGCTCTCTTTCCAAACGAAAAAAAGGAAGGAAAGCAGTGGTTCCTCGGGAGGCCGAAGGAGCCGATAAAGCTGGCCAGAAACAGGCAGGCCATCTACTCGCAGAGGAACAGGAGTGGTGACTCATCCGTGTGCAGAGCCTCCTCCCTCCCCACAACTAAATGCCTTCTCAAAGCATTAAGGGATAAATATACATTCACACACGCACTGAAGACAGAGAGCCCCAAATTAGCCCGTAGCATTTAGGCTGGGACCCAAACCAGCACAAGGTGAGAAAATGCAGCTTGCGTGAAGTGTTGGCTCCCTACAGCTTCTCCCTCAGAGCTGCATGGGCAGCACCGTCTCCAGAGCCACCGGCGCTCACGTTTGCTGCGGGGCATTTCCAAGGCAGGAGGAGCTTTCCCATCCCCACCTGCACCCCAAGCCGGTTTCGAAAAAGGAAATAAAATCCTCGGGGAGGGTTTTGGAGAGAGCCGCCTGGGCTTATCAGGGAAATCCGTAATTACTGATCGCCTGAAACACAGATTAGGGCCAGCCAGGGAGACAGACTTTCTGTGGGCGACCTCTTGGCCGGACAGCGATCGACGGGTGCGCTGGTGGCACTGCGACATGGCCACCAGCCCTTCCGTGCCCTCCGGCACGTGGTCCCCAGTTGGGGTGCCCTCGCTGTGGGGAGGGGACGTCGGGCAATGCATGGCACCTGCAGCTTTCGCCCCAGCACGAGGAAGAGGAGGGTGAGGGGAGCCAGCGCCTGCCCATGCACGCAGGAGCCGCCAGGCACACGGGGCCGTCGGGACCCAGTGCCGACCGGCACCAGGCAGAGGGCCCAGCGCAGCCCCACAGTGAGCGTGCTGCCCCCCAAGGCAAGCTCCCAGTTACACGAGCGCTCAACTGGGCCCAGGCAGCCACAGCCCTGGGGCCCAGTGAGGCACCCTGGAGGGGACAGCAGCTCCCAGAGAGGAGGGACCGGCGCGGGGCAGAGGTGGGCACGGGGGAGAGAGCTATAAATAAGTGTAAACACAGCAAGGAGGCACCTGGCCAGAGCTGTGAAGGTCACCACGGCGAGTGCCAGCAGATAAGCAGCCCCCCTCCCCACTGGCATTTGACAAAATGTCACCAGAGTGAGCGGGCCGCGGTGTCGGGTTGTGCCTTTTGTCGGGCTGCCCCTGGCCACCACAGCGCGGTATTTATAGCCCGAGGCACAAAGCCGAGGGCAAGCGGCAACTCGGTGGGAGGCGGCGGAGGGAGAGGAGACCCTGCCTGCAAGCATAAATATTTGAGGCGGCGGAAGGAGGCAGCGGGAATGCGGCCCCGCCGGGCGCGGGGAGGAGCGCGCGGGCCCCCGCTATGGGGCCTGCTCCCTGCCGAGCGCAAACATCCCGGCTGCGCTCGCTCTCGAGCCCCGTGCGCTGCGGGACGGGACGGGGAGGCAGAGCCGGAGCTGTGGAGCGCAGGGCCGCCGGGCAAGGACGCCCTGGCCCGGCCACCCTCCTGCTCTCGGGGGCAGCAGCGCAGAGGGCAAGGACGCCCTGGCCCAGCCACCCTCCTGCTCTCGGGGGCAGCAGCGCAGAGGTCCCCCGGCTCCCTGGGTCTGCCCAAAGGGACATGCAAGATCCGGCCATCCTGCTGGAGTCAGGGCGCTTAGCCCTCTGCACTCCCTGCTTTTTTTTTTAATTTGTACTAATTTGTTTTAACGATTCAGCCCAGCCAGCAAGAGAGAAAAAAAAAAGCACCACTATCATTTAAAGCCCAGACAAAAAAAATGACAGGCTCGTCCTCTCTTCCTCAGAAATAACCATTATATGTGGGCACTGCTGCAGCGTGTGGGGGCCCCAGCCTGGGCCAGGGTCCCCGGCGAGCGGTGGCACAGGGGGCAGCTGCCCTCCCAGAAGCGCCTGCAAAGCAAGAGAGGTGTCGGGCATGGCCCGAGGGGCACCCCGCGGTGCAGGCCTGTGTGAGGGACGCGGGGGCCAGCGCCCAAGCCGGGAACTTCTCCAGTCTGGGGTGTGAGACGCGGCCCGCAGCCCCAAATGTAAAAGCGTCCTCATCCACTGGCTTTTGTGTTACCTCAGAAGGGTGTAATTTAGATCAGCCACGAGATGCAAGTAATAGGAAATATTAAACATTAACTGCAAACAATAAACACGAACTTGCCAGGATATCTTTGATACAGAGGAAAGATGGAAGAAATTGCAGTAAACCATCCCTGAGTCACAGCGCAGACCCAGAAGAAAGGAGCCTGAGATACTGGTAACGAGGCCCTGCGCAAACAAAGGTGCCCTGGGACATTTCAAACAAAGGTGTGCCGAGGTTAGGAAGCAGGGCGGCAGCGAAGCACTCCTAGCACACGTTACGGAGTTGCATTTCTGTGCTATAAGCAACAGCCGTTCATTTCGGACTCCAAATTACAGAGTCCACCTTATTTCTGCCCGAACTCTGGAACCAGCCAGTTAAGGGCCGCAAGATCCATCGCCGCTCGCTGCACGCCAGACTAAGCAAGCTTCAGCTGTGCTTGCCCGGCAGCTGTCACGGCACCGGAGACCCCGAGGAGCCTCGCTGCCCTCCCCTGCAGCCGCAGGGGCACAGGCTGGCTCAGCCCCGGGTACCGCTGCCGATACCCCCGTGGCCGAGAGCAGCATCCCCGGGGCTACTGTGCCGTGGGCATGGGCCAGGCACAGCACAGCAGGATGGCATCAGGTTGCCGGACATGCTGCTGGACCCCGCTGACACCTCCTAATAAACTCCTTGCTGCCTGCCCTGCGACACAGAGCAGGGTCAGCAAACAGCGGCTGGTACATGCCACGGCAGGTACAAAAATGAAGGGGGAACTGAAATCTCAAACGGGCCCACCTGGAAAAGCCTGTGCGAGGGCTGGGCGCAGGAGGAGGCATCTGCGGGAGCTCATCGCCTTGGGGGTCTTTCCAGGCCAGGCCAAGCAGTCCACGAGCCTTGGAAAGAGGGAAGCAGGCAGGAGGCAGCTCTTATGCTACAGTCCAAAGCTCACCTCCTCAGAGCAGCTCTTCTCCGGCAGGGAAGCGCAGATTGCCTGGGGCCGCGCCAGCTGGGGAGGAAGGGCTGGAGCAAAGAGGTCACGCTACAGAGAGCTTCGAGAGGTGTTTTGGCCCAGCAGCTCTCCACAGATGATGCCTACAGGGCTGGGAAGGAGTGGGGACCTTCACTGGTGGGGGTTGTTCAGCTGGAGATGAGAACCCCCATTAAACCTCCTGGGAATCTGCTTTGCGGGGCTGGCTCTGCAAACCGCAGGTGCGTTTGATGGGGTCAGGGAGGCTTGAAGCTGCCTCCATGATGCCACAGGACAGCCCCAACCTGACCACTGGGGAGCGGGGCTTCCTCCTGGGGCTGCAGGGCTCAGCAGTGCTCAGGGCGCACGCCTGGCCGCCGGGAAACCACAGACCCTGCCGTACAGCACATGATGGATCCCCCTCAGATCAAGATCCTTCCCTGCACCTCCCACTTGGTGTGGCACACAGCTCAGCAGAAACGCACCAGCGTCTCCCCCAGCGCTTGTGTCCCCATGCCTCCTGCGCCACCCTAGGGGAAGTCTACACCTAGACTGAACTGTTTTATGGAGACCTCTCCTTCCTGGGAAGAGGAGGTGAAGGACTCCTGCTGCTCGGAGACCCGTTCCTGGGCAGTGGGAGGAAACACTCTTGCCCAGGTGAGGCAGGCTGGGGAGGCCGAGTGCCGGGGGTCGCAGCCAGGCTGGCAGCAGAGCAGGAGGCACAGCCCCCAGCGGCTCCTGTGGTGCCACGCTCCGAGCCACACCAAAGGAGGGGGCAGACGTCTGACTCATTAAGGAGCTGACTATTAGCCATCTCTGCTTGTCACAAAAATTCCCCGCAATAGCAACTCCGTTCTTTTGAAAGGCAAAAATGACCAGGCAATTATTTTCAGCCCTTCCTCATCTGATGTTCTTGGAGCCAAGAGCCACATGATGGCTGTGGGCAGCGAGAGGCCGGGGAGAGGGCGTCTCTGGGGGACGAGGTGGGTGCGAGGGGCCAGAGGAGGAGCAGCACTGTCCCCCGGCCAGCAGCCCTTTTGTAGGCCTGGTCACCAACCTGCGGGCTCCGTACAGCAGCGGGCAGCCGGCCTCGGGGCATGGAGATGACCCACATCCCTCCTCCCCTGCTGACTGCACTGCTGCCTGCTGAGAGGGCAGGGGGACAGCACAACCCTCCTGGGCCTTTTCTGTCCTGAGGATATTGCAAACGTCCTCCCCTTGCCCAGCGCCCCCCAGCTAACACCAGTTTAGCTCCATGGGCACCACTAGCCCTGATACCCACAGCTCTTCATCAAACCCACAGGCTCATCTGCCCCCCCACAGCTGGTGTGAGCGGGGAAGAGCAAAGCCCTGCCAGAAGGCAGAGAGCAACCGACTCTCCGGCTCCCAGAGCTGAATACCAGTGAGGTTGAACCAGTAATAGCACTCGGAGGAAACCAGAGACGTTTCCCATAGGGAATGTGGTAGAAATCACCATTTAAGTGCCGCATTGGGTTCTCGCTCTAACTCCAGAGCTGCCCATGCCGCAAATGCAAGCGCACCTTCACCCACGCTCCTCCACAAGGCGTTGCATGCAGCCACAGGCTCGGGATGTTCAGGGTCGCCCTGCTTGTAAAACTCCTTTTGGCTTTGCCAGAAGGCGCAGTGCTGGCCTGTGGATCCCGGGAGTCCATAAGCCACTTCTCAGGGGCCTGCAAAGGCCATATGGGAAAGCCAGGGTCCATTGGAGAACGGTAGAGAGAGGTGTCCAGCAAATAGCCTGGAAAGGACTGACCTCCAAGCCCCGGAGAGCGCTCGGAGAGACGGCTGGGTCAGGCTCTCTGCAGAGCCTGTGCCTGCAAGGGTTTGCACTGGAGCGGCGCTCTCCTTCACGGGCTGTGACATCTCCCCCTCCTCGGGACTGCACTGCCAGCCAGGGCTGGGAGAGCCATCCCCAATGGGCCAAGAGCGCTCCGATGGCAAGGTGGTGGGAGCCGTGGTCTTGGCGCTTATTGCCGGGTTTCCATCTTTAGGCTGACAAATGACAGGAGAGGGGAGGACAGCACAGGACGAGCTATAATTACTGAAATACCCTTCTCCCCTGGCTTGGGACACAAAATGCAGGACTTTGCGGGTGGCAGCGTCGCGCTCATGGGAGGTAGCAGCTCGGCACACAGCCCTCGCTCCGGCTGCTGCAGCTGGAGGGAAGGCTGTAATTTTCAGCAAGTCCTGGCGGATTTGCCCGATGAGGCGCTCTGTGTCAGCAGAACCGCGGCCGCGAAATGGGAGCTGAGGTTAAAGGCAGGCCGAATCCTGGCCCTTTGCATATATATCTGAAGGGGGGAAGGGGGACATAATCTGCTGACTGCTGTACAGCAAAGCCCTGCGCTGTCACTTTGCTGGGTCTAGGGCCACCGTCTCCAGGAGGCTTTTAACTGCCCTGCGCAAACGGTGCCTTTTTGGATCTTGTGGTTTCTCCCATGCGGAGCAGGGACTCTCTGGACAGCTTGCCTCCATCCGGAAGCACTCGCAGTCCGCTTCGCCAGGGAGGTGGCACCTAGGGGAGGGAGCAAAGCCCCTCTCCTGCCTGCCTGCAGGTTTTCTCCAGAGGTTCAGGGACACGTGGAGGACCCCTGCCTCCCCTGCCCTGGAAGAAGCCACAGCACCCCGCACCACCCGGCGTTGCTGCCTGCACCGCGAGCAGCCGAGCACCCTCTTAGCGCTAATCAGGCCGAGGGCAGGTTCAAGCCCAGGCTAAGACAGCACGAGGAAGATCTGCCTGCATTAGCGTGACCTCCGCGCGGCTCAGCCCCGGCACGCCTGCTGCCGCAAGCGCCATCAGGTGCTGCCGCGGCCGAAAAGCGACGCTGCACCAGTCGCTCCGAGCGGAGCACGGGCGCTGTCGGCCCCATGGCCGGCTGGAGGCAACTCAGGGAGCACACGGTCCCCAGCGCCGCCAGCACGCGCGCCTGGCCTCCCTTTGCCGTGCCGCCCCGGGGCGTGGAGCAGTGGCGGGCGCAGGCGGGTGGTGTGCCAGGCTCCCTGCCCCGCCTCCGATGGCGCTGGAGGTGCCAGCCCCCCTGGCGCGGCGCACACAGCGAGCCGCAGAAAGCAGGTATTGTTCCCGGTGAGCACTTGCCAGCGCGGGAACACGCTGTGCTCGCCCCCGCTACCAGGGGTGGGGGCCTGGAAGAGCTCCACCGAGCTCCCACATGAAAAGGGGAAAGTTTTCAGCCAGAGTTGTGAGGCGTCTGAGGATTAAAAGCACCAGGTGCTGAGCAGAAAGAGCCAAAGTACTGGGATCGCTCTGCACCCTCCCGCCGGGCCTGCCTGTTCGAGCCTGGGTCCATATCCCGGTGGCAGTTGGGGCGAGCACCCCGCCAGCCCTCACTGCCAGGCTGCTGGAGCCCACAGGCAGCAGCGTGCCCAGCTCTCCCCGCCGGCAGCTCCGACGTCCCCTTGCCGGGGTGCTCCCGCCACCAGCGCCAGCAGGGTTTCCACCTGCCCCTTCCTGCCGCAGCGCCCGAGAGCGCCCGCGCTCCAGGTTGGAAACTCCCTCGTTTTCCCCCGCCAGCGGGGCTCGATAACTCAGTGCTGCGGTCTCCCTTATTAAATTACTGTCCATTTTCTGCATGGCGCCTGGAGCTGTCCTGCCCTGAGCAGATACGTCACCACCCCGGATGGGAACCACTTCGCGCGGTCCCCGGGAAGCCCAGCGGAGGGGGCCACGGGGCCGCCCGCCCTGGGCGCCAGTGGCAAGGCACAGCGGGAGCCGGCTGCTCTGCCGCCTCTCCTGAGCAGGGTCGTGCCTCTGCCCCAGCCCCAGCCCAGCCGCCAGCCTGCAGCAGTGGCTCAGGCCAGGTAAAAAAAGCAGCAGGGAAAGGAGATGCCAAACAGCTAGGTGTTTTCCAGGCTGGGATAATCCACGCTAAGAAATCTATGGTATTAACTAATCAATGGTATTGATCTATGGTACCGTCCCAGTTGTCAAATGGGGAAACTGAGGCACAGGATGGTGAAACGAGAGCAGGTTATGACAGGGCTCAGGCCTCATGGCTGCGCACAGCCCTGCGAGCTGGACCATGCGGGTGGGATCCCTGAGCACCCTCTCGGCGCCTGGCGCACGCCCACTGCAACCACCCGCACTGCACTCTCACTCGAATAACCTCTTCCGCGCGGGGATTTCCACCCTGAGCCGCCGAGCCCGACACACCACCATGCCGGTGCCCGCGCTGGCAGCGCCCTGCGGGCGCTGACATCCCAGGAACACGCCGGCATCCCCCAGGCCAGGGCTCTGCCCCTTCCCCTCCGCTCTGCTGGGCCTCGCAGCGGGAGCAGGGCTCCCAAAGGGGCACCGCAGGCCCCCTGCGGCCCAGCAGCGGCACTGCTGCAGTGATCCCCTGCCAGGATGGGGCCCAGGAGCCAGGCGCTCCCTCTCCTCCCTCGCACCCCCCAGCAGTGACTCACCCCAGGAAGAAAGTGCTCTGAGATCTCCAGATAGAAAAATCCCTCCGAGGGCAAAATGCTCATTTAGGAGTACATGCAAAGCAGGGCAATCACACGCACACAAAGCTTTGCGCCACTCAAAATTACAGCCCGCGAGGAACCACACCTTTCTCCTCCCGAAAACCCCAGCCCAGCAGGCACCAGCGGGGAGACGGAGGGGAGCTGCGAATCCGCCAGGTGGGGCCCCGGCTTCCCCTCCGCGCTGACCAGTGCCGGCGGCGTCCGGCAACGCGGCTCGGAGGGACTCAATGGGGCGTCCCCGGTGCTTCACAGAACGGTCGAGGTTGGAAGGGGCCTCTGGAGATCACCTCGCCCAAGCCCCCCAGTTCCCACCCTATGCAGGCAGCTTTGACACCACGTCTAGCTAAACCAGGGATCGACCTAGAGCAGGCGATGCTGGGGCAGGCTGGCCTTGAAACCCAGCGCTGCAGCCTGGTCCAGCAGCCTCGCGCCCCAGGAGCTGCTCTCACCCCAGCCGCAGGCCCAGCCGCCTCGGGGCCAGCTGCATCGGAGCCGAGGGTCGCCTTCACCCCGGAGCCGCGCACCGGAGGCAAATGCGTCCCCCGGACGGGCCCAGAGCCCTGTGCCGGCGCGTGAAGGGGTTAAGGTGGTTGCTCAACATGCCACCTTCAGAGACTCTGAATGGCTCCAGCGCCTGGCAGCGGCTCCCCGGTCATGTGAGCGGCTCCAGTTACTCGGGACCCAGCCGCGCTGTGCCTTCACCTCGCTTTTATCCGATCCATCTCCCCGCTCTAAGGAGGCCATCGGTCTCTGCCGGCTGCCTCCGCTCTCCATGGCAGGGGCTGCCGGCGGGAATGCAGCCAGGTGTCCTTGGGCAGAGGCAGCTTCGCCTCCAATGTCACCTTGGCGCTCGCGCGGCGCTCACGCGGCCCGGCCCTGCCGGGAGCAGTGCCCCGGGCTGGCGGCAGGTCCTGCGCCGCTTGGCAGGGCAGCTGAGCCCGGGGGAGAGCCTGCTGCCCTCAAGCCCTGCTGCACCTAAACCGGAGCACGTCTGAGCTGCCCCCGCATCCCCGCCACAACGCAAGCAGTGCAGGCACGTCTCCGCGGCAGACGCCTCAGCCTCCTGATCCAACGCTCGGGCTGTAACCTCCCAAAATTTGGGTTCCAACCATAGGCAACCAGGTGGAGCTACACACCCCCATATGGGGCTGAGCCATGTCTGGTTATGCAAATGCCCACAGGAGCTGTTTCAACTAGTTGGACTGCTGCCTTGCAGTCAGGAGCCTTCTTCCCCCTCCCAAAACAGCCGCTGGCTCCTGGCATGTCGTGGCTGCCCCAGCGCCCCTGGGTGCCTCTGTGCTCCTTGCACCACCCGCTGGCGCATGGCCTCCCACGAGCAAGGGTCTCTCCTCCCTTGGGTGTCCCAGGAGCTCGGGACAGGAGCAAGGGCTCAGTGTCCCCCAACGCGACATGCTGTTATCCCCCCACCATGCTACACAGCAGCTCCAAGACGCAGCTGTGAGCCAGCCCCGTCAGCGGGTTTCGCAGACCTTGAGGTGTCCTCAGGCGTCCCCGTATTGCTGATGAACAGTGTGCATGGAGGAAAGTTCACCCACAAGCGGCTCGCACAGACTCATCCCTCGTTGCGCTTGGCCGGGAGCAGAGCCAGGGGCCATGCAAACCCCAGTGTGCAGCAGAGGTGGGAGAGGGGCTGTTTGCTGTGTCGCTGATGAGGTTTGCCCATCACTGCCACCACGCTGGGATTTTCCACTCTGTCTGCATCCTTGGCAGGTTGCAGGAACCCAAGCAAACTGCTTCTTGCAACCTACTGCAATCAAAATCTGAGAGCAAGAGCATGGCGGGGGGCGGGGTATGGACAGAGCACAGGCAGGCAAAAAAATGCTGAGCTGCTGTGAGCCACGAGGGAGGCATCTGGCAGAGATGGTCAGCTGGTCTATCACAGGCTTCTTCAGCCACGCTTAGGTCTGAATGCCTCAGCATTTGGTTTTCCCTGTAGAAATTCTTCCCAAGTTTCTAGGAGGTGAGCGGATCTGGCACAGGAAAGCATCTGTTCCAAACAGCCTCCGACGCATTGCAGAAGAGGGGAAAAACCCAGGATCTGAGCACCATGCATCATCATGCAAATCTCATCCTACCCATGCCAGTACCAATCTCACTTTGCCCGGGATGGTAGGAAACTTGCAGCACAGGCCACATGCGGCTTCACTCTGAGCAGCCAGCTTCCTCCTTTGCACAACACTTCTGCCTCTCCTTAAATTTCAGCAGGGATTGCAAGGAAGTTCACATGCCCCTGTTCAAGTCAGTGGGGCCTTGGCAGCCCTGACTCCAACAGGGAAATTTTGCCTGAACCCCGCCCCCGGCTGCTCGCACCAGCTCCAGCTCCGCCGCAGCCAGTGCAGATGGGCTGCTGCCGGCAGTTTAAGCGCCATATGGATTAGCGTAGCTCTGAGCGGCGTTCGATGACAGAGCGCTGAAATGCCAAGTGAAGCCAGCGGCTCATCTGCACCAGGGGCTCCCCGCGCTCCTCCTGCAGATGGTGCGCAACCCAGGGGACCCCGGGGGGGACCTGGAGGGGGAGGATTGCTTTGCACTGCAGACACAGCCTCTGCACTGCTCTTTGGAAAAGAGATAGGAATCAGCCGGCAAAGCTCATGGGAGAGTGTGGGGAGAGCAATCCCAGCCTGGCTGCATCGCTGGCTTTGCCAGGAGAGGAGCTGACACCGGGCTGGGATGACACAGAAGATGGCTCCATCCCTGGAACATGTTTCTTTAGTACAAACTTCTGTGCAATTAAATGAGGCCTTTGCCAAACAAGATGGGCTCTGAGCCAACTCTCTGCCAAGGCTCCCTGGGGAAGGTTCTGCTCTCCGTCTCCTTCACTGGGTGCCAAGCTCTTGATGAGGTGCTGGGTTTTCTGTGCGGCGGTTGTTGGGGGGGGTTCTTCTGGCTGGTGCTGGGTGTCCCTGACAAGCTTTTCCACAAAGGTGGCATCAAGCTGGAGGAGCAGGGAAACCTGCCTGCACTGAATAGTAAAATCCGCTGGCAACACTGTGATGCTTCTCCAGACGCTGCATCTAAATATAGACTCCTCATTTATTACCGTGCCGGCTGCTGGATTTGGTGCGAAAGGAGCCGGGGTGCCTGCACTAATGCTTCCCCTTGCTCGCAGCCTCTGCCAGACCTCAGCCAGCATTAGCAACTCGATCAGCACACAAGCACGGCACGTCCACGCTGCTTGGCTCCTCTCCGGCAGGCCCACCACACGCAGGCGTCTGCGGCAGGACCACAAAGACAGCGGGCAGGGAGCAGATAGGAGAAAGTGGTGAAGTTTGGCAGCTCTAATATTAGCCTTTGGCCATGTACTTTCACTACCGTCCTGGCTGCACAAATGGAAAGCTGAGGGCTGACCAGTCTAATCCTGGTCTGACTGCAGGACAGTTCACTGGAATGGGAAGAGATTTTGGAGGGTAACTGGGCTCCTCAGTGAGGGTTCATGCAGGGGCCATTTGGTATTTCCACAAGCCCATTTTTGGAAGGCTTTTGACCAATTGGCCCTTCAACCACAAATCAACATGCTTATGAGAGATTTCAGACAGAGCTCCTTCTTTCTTTGACAATGTCTCAATAACCAGAAGGGCATCATGTCCCAGATCATACTGACAGTGGGATGGAAAAGCCAGTTCTAGCTGGGAGAGATGCAATCTGCTATACAGGCTGGTCATTTGTCTATGCTTTTTACCAGCCCTGCAAGCAGCAGCTTCCAGCAAGTGCAGCAGCTGCAGAAAGAGCAGCACAGTTACTCTAGAGTATCTGAAAGAAAAAGCAGGTGATGCTGGCAAAGTCTCTGCAGCACCTTGCTGATCTAAGCAAAGGACAGTAGCGCAGCGAGTAGGAGCAGCCGTCCTCCTGTGAGGTGGATCAGACCTGCCACTGAACAGCAGCCAGGCTGGCAAAATGCAGCTATGCCTCATCACTGCTGAGAGGACCAGCCTGGATTATAGTCAGATCCCATAGGGAAAGCTGATACCAGCACCAGCTTTTTTAAAAAACCTCACTGAATCAAAATGCCTCGATGCGTCCCGCCACCTTCCTTCTCGTGCTCAGCATTTGATTATATCTCTCAGGGTCTCATTCTTCTGCTTGCATTGGTTTAAACAGTGTGCAGAACACAAAATCTACTATAAGACTACTCTTTTTGAATGTCTCCCAAGAAACAGGACAGGCGTTGGTCTGCTGGTGGGTCTGAATCCCCTGGTTGTGTATCCCAGGGGATTTCTAGGAATGCCTGGAGTGAGCAAGTGCTCCCTCACTGCAAAGGGATTCCCTTTGCTCTTCATGAGACAAACTGTAGTACCCATAAAATCTAACTAGGGATGCTGAGCCAGCCCCTGAGAGATCTAGTTTGATGTAGCTTTCCTGCTGATGAAATGCAGGTATGCTTCATAAGCCAAAACAGCCACGGATGCCAGGGATCAATCTGGCTGCACTCACTGTCTCTCTGGGACTACGGGTGAGGGATCATTTGTGCCAAATGCTCAGGTCACACAAGGATTTGTCACTCTGTTCCACATTCCCTGAGGGGAAGGAAACGTGCTCCACAATTTGCTGGGGACCTGCACCCTCCTTGCGTCCTTGCCACGACTGTCCTGAGAGAGATGGTTCTCCTACGGGAAGGGGCTGGGAAGGGAAGGGAAGGGAAGGGAAGGGGTCAATTGTCAAGGCTGAGCCAGCAAGGAAGGCAGGAGAGGGTGGAGAACCATGTGTATATGCCCTAGGAGAGCTCAAAATACTGCTCCGCTGTGGGAGAGGGTGTGCAGCAAGCTGCCCTGAGGCCAAGGGACGAGCAGGAGGAAGGGCGGGTCCAGGCCTGGATGACTTAAAACGCTGGATGTTGCCTGTGCTCTCACGCAAGGCTGCGGGCTGCTGTGCCAGAGCATCATCCCCCTCCCTCATAATCGAGCCCGTGCCCCATATTGCCCCCCACGCAGCCACCCTGTGACAGTACGGGGCTTTTTTGCAAACCAAGCAAAATTACACACCCCCCCTTAGTCCTCACCCCCATGGAGAAGCATTTAGAGGGGAGTGGGACTAGGTGTCAGCCCAAGCTGGTCCCACTAAAACTCCACGTGACACCACCCTGACCCCACCCCCTGTCCCTCAGAGACATGTTGGAAGGGGGATGAACACAACCCCCCTGCCTGAGCTGTCCCCCAGGGCTCCAAACCAGGGGGGACGGCAGAGTCCTGTCAAAGCAAGCTCCTGGGACCTTTGCTGGTGCCAGCTGGTGTCGACACCTGAGCAGGGGCCTCTTGCAAGAGGCAGGGAGGTAGCAGCAAGCTGCTGTCTCTCCTTGGGGTGCCATCAAACACTGCACTGTCATGACAGCTGGCAAAAATGGGTGAAAGCAGGGATCCACTGCGAGGCAGCCCCTGCCTCTGCGCCGCTGTGCAGCCGTGGAAGCTGGGCTGGAAGAGGCACTGCTGGCTGCTCGGAGCAAACATCTCCTCCGTGCCTGGCGCGCAGTCCCATTGAGACGGGGCCAAGGAGGACGGGAACTCCAGGCATCCTGCCTCCGAATGCCAGCGCTTCCAGCCGGCCGGTTCACGCCGGGACACCTGCACCCCGGGAGGCCGGGGCCATCCCACGGCGATGTCTCTGCTCATGGGACGCCCGCCTCTTGACTGGGGTGCCAGCCAGGGGCGCCAGGCCAAAGGCCCGCGTGCCCGTCCTTTCCCCACCGCTGCCCCAGCATCGGGCGGGAAAGCGGAGGGAGGGCAGGCACGAATTGCTTCATCACCCCCGCGGCATCCGAGCAGCCACGGCGCGCCGGAGAGCAGTCCATGCGCCTTAGCGACTCCACGGGTCCCAGCACCCTACAAGGGGGCCTGGCAAACCGGCTGGCAGCGCCTTGGCGCTGCTTCGCGCTCATCGGGGCCAGCGCTGGGCTCCGGCTAGCGTGGGGCAACCAGCCAGTGAGGGCACACGGCAGCTCTCCCTGCAGCAGCGGGCACCGTGAGGCTGCACTGGCAGCCGCGGCTCGGCAGGTGCTTCCCACCCACAGGAACGCGGGGCCGAGGAGCGCGTCGCCCACCCGCACGCCCCTCCATGCCAGCCGGCACGCGCTCCCCCCGTTAATCACATCATTTCAGAGCAGCAGCAAACGCAGCACCGGCGTTACATCTGCGCCACAGCTCATGTGGGGACGAGGCGGCTGCTGGGCTTGCCCAGCCCTCCCGTCACACAGCCCTCCCGCTCCCGTCGCACACCCCGCCGGCTGCACAGCCCTCCTGTCGCACACCCCTCCCATTCCCGCCACACACCCCTCTTGTTGCACAACCCTCCCGCTGCACACCCCTCCCACCGCACACCCATCCCATTGCACACCCCTCCCGTTGCACAACCCTCCCACCGCACACCCCTCTAGTTGCACAACCTGTCCCCCGCACACCCTCGGCCCTCCCTCTGCTGCTGGCCTCCTTTGCTTCCTCATCCTGGCGGCCGGCAGTGGCTCCTCTGCCTCGTGGGCGGGCGGCTCCTGATCCCAGAGAGGTGGCAGCAGCGCGTGGGCGCGCTGAGCGTCCCGGGGCAGCGGTAGGGGCTGCAAGCGACGCCTCCTCGTTTGCATCTCACATCAGAAACATGGTGCCAGGCACCCGCAGTGACCTGCAGGATGCCGGGCACTCTACCGCCGCCGGCATGCTTCCCGGCAGAGGACGGCCGAGGGATCCCAGGGCTCTGCAGGTCACCGTGCTTGGGAACACCCCATGACACCCAGCCCCGACAGCCCCTGGGCTGCTTCCTGCTCCGTCCTGGCGGCTGGGCTGCTGCGGAGCAGCCACGCTCCAGGCCGGCGGCGGCGGCACGGCGGCACCCACAGGAGGAAGCCCCAGACGCACGACTCGCGGCCCGCCGGCCGCTCTCCTCTCGGACTCGGCCCTCCGAGCAGAGGCTGCCCACACTCCAGCCGCTGCACAGGGCCAAGCGCTTAGCGAGGATGGTATAGCAATTACGCCACGCTCCAGAGTGCTCCTGGGACCAAAAGACGTTGCCGAGGAGCAGGATTTTTCCCAGTTTTGAAATTCCATTTAAGTCTCCATTTCAGACCCAGAGGGAAGGGATGTGTTTTTGGCCCTTTCCTCCACCATCGCATAACCTTCCCACCAACCTGCAGCACTGTTTGCTTCTCAGATTGCACGGAAACGTTAAAAC
Organism: Casuarius casuarius; assembly: GCA_003342895.1. Taxonomy (NCBI): domain Eukaryota; kingdom Metazoa; phylum Chordata; class Aves; order Casuariiformes; family Casuariidae; genus Casuarius; species Casuarius casuarius. The sequence continues at coordinate 20,192 of PTFA01000078.1, read as the reverse complement.
GATTAGGTTCTTACTGCCCCTCTGCCCCTGTGGCAAGGCAAGAGTCTGAACGCGCCGCTTCTCGGCCATGCCTCGCAGATGGCGGCAGCCCATCTTTGGGGGATAGCGGATGCAGGAAAACGAGGCCGTGGAGGAACGGCTCGCACAGCCCCCTGCGCGTTAGGAGACCTCCCCAGGCCTTCTCAGGTATTCCCCCGCTGCCCCTCTGCCCATGCTCGGGGGTCTTCCCGGCCAAGGGCATTGCAACAACCCAAGAAACACCTACTTCTGGTCTCTCAGGTGGTCTCCTCTCTCTGAACTGCCTTCAGCAGAGGAGAGAGGGGGAGAGACGGGCATCGCAGGGAGCCTAGCAAGGCATCGCAGGGAGCCTAGCAACGCAGCAGGGAGTGCGGCCCATGTTCCTGCCCGCCCCCAGCTCTCGAGGCCTTTCCCCTGCTGTCCTCTTGCTTGCAGGGGGCATAAACCCTTGCGTGACTGCTGGTATGTGGGTAGCAGGCCACCAAGCCCCGAGCAGCAGGGACATGGAGCCAGAAGCATCTGAGAAGCAACGCACTAAAATAAGAGTTGGCAGGAGGCAAGTCCAGCTTGGCTGCAACCAAGGGACGTGCTCGAAGCAGGGATGGGGATGCAGCTAGCGGCTCCCTCAAAAGAAACCGAGACAGACCACAGCACCCCACGTCCAGCTACCTGGGGGTCACCCATCTATGCAGTTTCCCCCTGGTTCTCCATCCCTGCCCAGGCGCTTTCGCCATCCCAGCACCGGGCTCTCTCCTTTCCTTGCTCTCATCCCCGGGGACATGGCAGGTTTGCTGAGACAGGCTCCCAAAATGAGGTGATCCCTGCTGGAGCTGCCGAGCGGAGCCGGGGCGGGAGCAGGGACGGGAGTGCAGCTGCGGGGCCGCGGCACCCCTCCGGCCGACGAGCGACCGCTGTAGCGCACGCGCCAGCAACTCTCCCACGGTCAGCGAGTAAACATCCCAGGGACCGGCGGTCCAGATGTTGGGGGGGGAGGGCTGGGAAGGAGCGAGGGCACGCATGGGCAGTGCCCGAGGGTCTGCCCACCCCGCGGGCCGGCGGCGCCGGGCTCCGCGCAGGGGCTGCTTTTGCCCTCCGCGCTGGGCGCGACCGCAGTTTATTTCGGACAGTGACATTTGCCGGCACAGGCTTTGCTTCTTCCCGCTGGAACGAGCCGTGTCGCTGCCCTCCCCGGGGATGGCTCCGCAGCCCGGCCGGCCGCCCCGCATCACCCTCCCCTGCGCCGGGCCCCAGCACCCCCTCCACCGCCGCCCCCAGCGCACAGGCGGCTCGGGTCCACTCAGGCCCCAATGCTTCATGTCGCCTGGCCGGGCCTCAGTTTCCCCTTCCCAGGTCTCTGTCTCGTGCCAGCAGCCCTCTCCCACCTTTCCCCGCAGGAGGATTTCGCTAATGCCTGCCGGGGATTTGCATCTATAAAGGGCTCCCTAAGCGCTACCCGCGCCGCGGAGCCGGCCGGCCTCCATCTTGGCTCCGAGAGCTGTCCTCGAGAAACCTCGGCGGGAATCGCACCCCGGCGCCCTCCCGCCCTGCACCCGGGCAGCCCGCAGGCAGGCGCCTTGCGCAGGGCGAGGGCCACGGCGAGGGCTGTGCGGGGAGCCCGGGCCGGCGCGAGCGGCAGGCACCGAGCGCCGTGGACAACCAAAGAAGGAAAGGAGCGGGACGGAGGAGACGGCCGGGCTCCCTCGCCCGCCGCCAGCCCATACTGTAAAAGGAGCGGGAACGGGGCTGCCGGCTCCGGCTGGGGCTGCTTTAAGATGGCTGGGGAGTGGAGAGGAGGAGGAGGAGGGAATTAACCCTCCACGTGCCGGGCTGCCGCTGGGGCACAGCGGGGAGGACGGGGGAGGATTCCTAGCCCGCTCTCGAGCTCCAGGGGAAACCACGCCAGCAGGCCCCCGACTCCCACCCGCGCTGGCCACAAGCGTGGCCACTGCCAGGGCTGGGAGCGCTGAGCTGGGAGAGGACCCCGGCGACGCGCGGGAAGGCGGAGGAGGAGGAGGAAGCTTGCCGGAGGGAAGAGGCAGCTCCGGCCGCGAGAATGTGCCCGGCGTCCCGGCTCTCACCCCTCCCCTGCCCATGCGCCCTGGGCACTTGCAGGCCTCGTGCCGCGCCATTGCACCCAGAGGTGGTCGCACCTCCATGGCCTCGGAGGGGGCCCGCAGAGGGTGCACTCTTCCAAAACGCAGGTCAGCTGGGAGGGGGCAGCAAGGGGGACCTCTGCGTCCTTGAAGCCCCCCTCGAGCACCAGCTCCCCAGCACGGCTTCCCAAGTGCCCACGCAAGCCCTGGGGAGGAGCTGACGGGCAAAGCTGCCCCCCAGCACCCTATGGCCAGGGCTGCCCCACACCTCCAGTGGGGACCATAGCGGGGGGGCCGGAGGGAAGCGGGGCCTGGAGGAAGTGATGGTGGCCCACGCCACCCAGCCGAGCCCCTGCGAAGCCCTCCAGAAGGGCCTTTGGCCATTTCTGTCCCTCTTGAGCTGTCCAACAGAGAGCAGAAGGGCTGAGCGTGGTTTCTCAGCTTCTCACCTCTCCCCACCATTGACGTGCACATTAATTAAGCGCTTTTTTCCTGCTTGATTTTTCCTTTGGAAAACATCAGACTTGGCCTCTCCTAGATGTTTTGTTGGATTCGTCAAAGCTTCAGGAACTCAAACACAGTGACTGGAGGAACAAAGCTACTGGATATTTAACTGCAGCTTCCTTTCTCTGAAATGTTTATTGGTTATTGACGTCAAATAATTATTAAGAATTATTAATTAAGAAGGCACTTAAGAGTGTTGCTTTTGTTGAGGTTTTGTCATTACAATTATTTTATCAGCCAACAGTAAAAACATCAGCCTTTCCAGTCATTTGGAGTGAAGCAAAGCTCCTATAATTAATTTCCTTTTCCGCAGCAAACATTTTACTTTGACCTACCTCAGGGACTTCCCTTTCTCCAGGTGTGCCAACAACAGCTCCAAAAACACAGAGCCAAAAGGTACTCAACGAGGCCATCAGCCAGGTCTGCAGAACAAAATGTCCCCTCTAGCCCATCAGATGGGACTAGCCACAGCTGAGGAGAGACAACTTCTTTGGGGAAGCACCCAAGGGCCCCAAACCCGAGGTGGCAGGAGGAAGCTGTGGGGAGGGTGCAGTCATGCACGGTCCTGGGGGAGCCCTATCAGAGCAGGGAGGTGCTCAGCATCCTGGGGCTCAGCACTTGGGGGCTCCTCCAGGAGCACCTGCACCCGTCCTCATGACCAGGACTGGGGCCAGGAGGCGCGCAAAGCCCCTTGGGACCACACAGGAGATGGCTCTGCCCAGCAGTCGAAAGCAGCTCTCTGAGAAGCTCTTGCCTTGGGGCTTCCTGCCACCGCATCCTGGCTGGGTGCTGCTTGCTTACAGGGCAGAGCCATCTTTAGCTTACACCCAAATAGTTTCTGAAGTTCTCCATGAGGAAAGATGGAAGGTAGAATTTCCCCCAGGGGAAAGGCCCAACCTTCTCCTACCAAACCACATCCCGCCTGGCAGACACCGCCTCAGCCCCGTTCCAGAGGACATGTCCTGGCTCTTTCCTATGCCCCAGGAGAGCGGGCAAAGGCTAGGCTGGCCAAAGAGCTGGAGAGCCCAGGGGCCTCCTCTTGCATCGCTGAGCAGTATGAGTCCACCCAGACTTCACGTCTTGCCTGGCAGTGACCAAGAAAGTTACAGCACGGGAGGGCCGTCACACACCTCTTAGGAGCACGTCTCCGCAAGGCAAGTCACTTCCTGTTCCTAAGAAACTGGCCAACACACATGAAAATATAGATTTGAGAAGGGTCTCTCCTTTACAAGCACTGGTGTCCCATCCATCTCTTGGCTTGGTGACCCACAAGCTGCACATACAATGTGGCAGGGAGTTCCACAAGTTACTTTAAAGTAGATTTTTATTATTTCTCCTTTCAGCCCTGGGAAAACAGCTAACTTCCAACAGCTTGTCACCAAGAGGCCGGGTTTGGAAACCAAGTGGTTTTCAAAGACTGTCCCAAGTCCTTCTTACCCCACCAGCACCCAACTCATCTTTCAGACTGGATGGGAGAGAAGACAGGTTGCTCCTGGTACTGATGGGAGAGGCAGGGTGGCAGCTAGCAGGAAGAAGTGCTGAGCTGGGAGCCAGAAGGGATTCCCAGTGATCAGACAACACTATGAGCAACACACAGCAGAGAGGACAGGAGATTAGTCCTCAGAGTTGTCAAGGGCATGAATTTCAGAGGGTTATTGCTCCCTGATTTCCTGGGTCATTACAGCCCAAGGAAACGTGAGCCCCACAGCAGGGCAGCTGTCTCACCTCTTAGTTACAGGCCACCCTCCTGTTTCCAATTGCTCTGCTAGTCCTCGTCTTTGTAATCTATCCTCTCTGGGAATCCGACCCTTGGATGCCACCACACTGCGTTACAAGGCTGTGCCTTTGGGATGATGTGACCCTCAGTGAACAGCACGGCATCCTCGAGACCGGGACATATCCCTGGAGGATGCCAAATGAGGGCAGAAAGCCAAAGGGCTCCAAGGGGTGATGCAAGAGACAAACAAGGTACTTGTGTTTCTGTCTCTCCGTTTCGTCCATCCCAGCCCTCCTGCCTGCTGGCCGGGCTGGGGTGCAGAGAGGCCGGGGCTGGGAAGATCACTCGCTCTCGCGAGGAGGCAGGGCAGGAAGAGGAGCGGGATACGCTGCGCGTGTCGGGGAGGACTGGTGCGAGGGCATGTGTAATCACACACCCACACGGCGTCTGTGTCGGGAAGCCTCGCTCCCACCAGGCAGCGAAGGGACTTCACGCTACAACGCCTGTCTCGCATGTGCATGCACACACATGCTCTCGAGCACATGTGGGTCGGAGACTGGCAGCGGCTGTGCTGCTCCAGTGCTCAGCAGCTCCAGCCCTACAGCTGCCGAACCCCGGCATGCCTGGAGGGCAGAGAGGAGCCCAGTGGCAGGCAAACCCGGGCCACTCTGCGGCAGTGGAGAACCTGCAGAGAGCTCCAGAGCCCCAGGAAGGCCTGCCACAAACACAGCCCAGCCCGAGCGGGTCCTGGCTCTGGCCCAAGCTGGTGTTTTATGAGGCGCAGAGTGACACTCAGCCAGACAGCGCCGTGGGGAGAGCGGGCTGGGCACCTTCCCCTCCCGGGGAGCGAGCGCAGTGGGGGTCCCCACGCCGAGCGACAGCATCTCGGGCAGCTCGCCAAAGGCCAAGCCGCAGTCTGCTTTGAGCAGCCCTGGATGTCTCGCCACCGCTGCACCTTCACACCACGGGAAACCTCGCAGAGCCCATCTGGTTTGTGCTGCTGCTTCTCCTGTTCCCTGCTGGCACCCAAACCCACTCAAGGACAGCAACGACCCCCCTCCCCATTTGCTCGAACCCTGGCAACAAGCTCCCTGCTGGCCTCTGATGTGCTGCATCACTGGCCTCCACTGCGCTACCTGCCCCAGACAGAAAACCTGCTCCTCCTCTCCGGGACCCTGCCCCAGGCTGGGATCTTGCCTCAGCTCCTGGCACGGACGGGACAAACCGACGGAGCTGGCCCCTCCAGTGGCAGTGCCTGAAGGCTCGTGTCTCTGCTGAGGCACCAGGAGGCTCTTCCTTCCCTGGACAGCCAGGGCAGCGGTCTGGCAGGGCAGGCTGCATGGCTGCTGGGGAGGAGGGCAAGCCGCAGAGATCCACATGCCGGGGAGGAAGGAGGGCAGGCAGCACGCGCGCTGCCTGTGAGAGCAGCGTTCCCGGAGCCCTACCGCAAATCAGGCTGCAAACTACCATGGCACATGCATCGACACCCACCTGCTCCCTGCTCCACAGAGACGCGTTCCCGGCTATGGACACACGTGCACCCGCGAGCTAGTGCTGGTGCAAAGCCCCGTTCGCCCCTGCGCACATGCACATGCTCACGCACGCTCCCGGCACCTCCTGGTACTGCTGCGTGCTGGCACCCCCAGGACTCCCGCCTGTGCCACGCGCGGCACCGGGAGAGCATCCACGGGAGGAAACAAGTCACAGCGGCGGACAGCGATACAGACGGGGTCTGCACCCGCACCCACAGCTCCCCGTCTCGGCAGCGATGCAAAGCCTCCATGGGGGCCCGGGGTGGGGAGGCGGCAGGGGAGAAGAGGAGGCTGCTGAGAAGCATCAGCTTTTCCCCAACCCTCTCCTCGCCATGCTGCCTTGCCGGCAGCCCCCCACTGCAAGCAGAGCCTCTGGAAGTGGGTCAGCTAAATATAAATGGAGCAGCCGGAGCACCCTGGGCACCAGGTACCTTTCTGCCTTGCATCATTGCCACCCTAAAAACCATGGCCTCAAGGCGGAGGCTGGCTCAGCCTGTGCTGTGGCAGACGTGAAATATTGTTGAGGCATCGGAGCCACTAAAACTGCTCCTTTGCAGCAACCATCCCAAGGGCTTTCAGCCCTGCACACCCAGCTTGGCTGGGGAAGCAGCCATGGAGGTGGCGGACCAAGATGGGACTGACATCTACAAGACAGATATTCCCACGAGGCCAACACTGGGAATAAACCGAACCATTTGTGCACTCCTCAGCACAGCACAGGCCCCAAGGAAGGGGATTTAAATTTCCATTTATTGAAACCAGTTAGTTGCCTAAGCTCCTAAGCAGACAGACAACGAGCTCAAAACCCACCATTAAGGTTTGACAGACCAACTCAGGGCCTGAGACACGCACACACGAGCCCGTTCTAGGGCGCACACCAGTAGGTTTGGCTAGAAAGGTCATGTCAAGCATCTGAATGTGGTACTTCAGCAGATAAGGACATTTTGCAGGAAGATGTGGCCCAACTTGCCTGCATGGGCAGCAGGACAGTTCAGGTCCAGTATCCCCAGTTTGCTCCACCTCCAGGCACAATGCTCTTCACCCTCAGCAATCTGCCCACCACTCTCACTGCCTCGTCCCCAGCTGCACTACCGCAGTTTGGCGGGACCTGCAAAAGCTGGCACTCTCCCCAACAGCTGCAACCTGGGCTCTGGCAGGTTCTCTGGGGGCCAGCGCCATGGCTAGAGACCGAGGAAGGCATCATGTTGGGGGCACTTTGGCCTGCTGCCGCGGAGTGGCATCCCCACTACCTCTCTTCACAGCCTTATTGCAATTTCAAGCGAGAAAGGGCACTGTGACTGTGTTTGGCAGGGAGCCCCTCGCTGGTAGAGGACCTGGCATGCTCTGCCTGGAGCAAGCACCGCTAGCATCATGCAGGTGGAGACGATGTGATGTTCAACCTTGACCCTAGCAAACAGGCTGGAAAAGGCAATTTTTGCAATTTGCAGGTCTCCAATCTAATCAATCTAATATCTGCAGCCTTCAGACCAGCCTGGAGGGTTGGTAATTAGGGAAAAACAGTCTAATGATGCAGCTCGTTAAACTCACAAACGGATTAGCCTGGGAACCTCTATGACTACAGAGTCCAAGTATACGACAGATAACCCATCTCCTCACAGACATTATGAGATCCTGCCTTAAAGCAGCGGGGTGAATGATATGAATTCCCAAAGTCCCTTCACAGTCCTACAAACTTCTAGGACTATGTGGAAGAGCTCTAGAGATTGATAAGGAAGGGAACGGAGGACCATAACTTAAAATGTATCTTGCACCCACTGAAATATAGCTGGGAAGGGTCCACTCCACCCTGGACAGTCAAGCTCAGGCATTGGACCTCCAGTGATCAAGCAAAATCCCAGCACCAGTCTGGACTTCCAGCAGAGATGCTTCAGGGAGAAAGTCTTTGGCACAACACAGCTCTGCTGGATGTGAGCAGGGCGACGTGGGAGGAAAGGCAAAGGCAAGCAGAGTTCAGAGAGTTAAGGTCACTAGAGAAAAATAACCCTGGAAAAAAATCCCGCTGCATTTCCCATTGCAGGGAAAGGTTTGTTAGAACGTCTCTTCCACGCTCAAACGAAACACTGGTGAGAGTGGGGGATCCCACAGCCGGGCAAGCTCCCATGATGGCACTGGGGTTACTTCACGGGAGCAGAATCAGACCCGTGTGAGCACTGGTATGAATGAAGGTGGGAACAGTGCTGCTAAAGATAACTTTGTGAAAAGGTACTATTAATAGCAATACTATGCTTTTTTTTTAGCTGCTTTCTGCAAGGCTCTCTCTGGGATTGGCAAATGCTGATGGATTAGGGCCTGCTACAACTCTAAGAAAAGCGAGTGTGTGTGTGCGTGTGTGTGCGCGCGCGCACAGGCAGCGTTATTCCTTGGAGCTGATAAGGAAACTGAGGCCCTGAAGGACTAAAACACCAAATAAGTCGCTGGCAGGCACGGAAGCAAGCTCCACCGTCCTCACCCCCAGCCGGGCCGGCGGGCTCAGCTCCTCTCCCAGTTACAGGCGGCCGATTACCATACCGCCGGCGAGCGCTTCCCCGTTAGAGCGAGAGTACTGGAGTGGCTGGCACGGGAGCCGCACAGCACGACTGCAGCTGTACCCGTTGCCATGACGACATCACCACTCCAGCGCAAGATGGAGATGACGGGATCGGCGAGGAAAGTAACAGAGCAGAGCCGGCGTCCTCCGTCTGCCGCGGCACGGGGCTGGGGCTCGCCCGTGGCCATGCTGCTGTCCCGCGCCCCGGCCCGGCCGGCCGGTGCTCCTGCAGTGCTGGAGGCACCACGCATCCCTGCCTCAGGATGGTGAGCAGCTCCGCGCTGCCCCGTGAAGTGGTGAAAATGCAGGACGCCAGAGCCCAGCCCCATTTTGGGCCGGGTTGCATCCCGCCCCGCATCGCCTAGCTCATTTTCGGCCTCCCCCACGGCGTGCTCCTGCCGTAGGGCCACGTTCCCGTCTATGCGGAGGCCCCTGCGCAGCACCGCTGCCTCGGCGCACACGCGTGGCTGTGCACCCTGACTCGCGTGAGCGGGTCCCACCAGCCCGGGAGCCGAGAGGGTCTGGGCAGTGACTCCTCTTCCACGTCAGGAGATGCTCTGCTCTACTCCACAGCCCAGCCCTTGCACCAGGGAGCTTGCGGGGAGGAGGCACAGCGGCGGGACACTCGTGGCTCGGGAGATCCCCCATCCCGCTGTCCCGCAGCCCGGACAGGATCCCACAGGGGCTTTCCCCGGCTTTCTGACAATCCAAGATCAAGAGCTCCAGCAAGACGTTATCAGACTGCTTCCTGGAGACATGCGTGTGAGGGGGAACCAAATGCCCTCCAGAAGCGGCATGGACCCCCAGCCCAAAAAGCCACCCGAGCCCAGCCGAGGACCACTTTCCAGGAGCCTGGCGCTTGTGGCGGCTGGTTTCCCAGGGCCATGCTGTCCCGCTGGGCACGTGCCATTCGTTGGGGCGCCCGCGGGCCGAGGCAGCACCGCGACGGGGGCCCGCGGCACTGCCAGCCCCCCCACCGCCTCCTGCCCCACGTGCAGGATCCTGCAGCGCGCCCTTTTATTACAGCAGTGCAATTAGCCTTGCTGACCTCTGAAATCCTCAGCCTCTCTAAGCAGCCATGCATTAAATCCCGGATCCAAGAGTGGAAATAGACTTCGTAAAAGGCTTATGGCCCTATTTATTACATTTTACGCATGACAGAGTCCGACAGCCCAGCAAAGGCGCTGCGGCTGGCGCTGGCTCTGCCTGCACGCCGAGGCAGATAGACAGCCGGGCAGGTGGGCTCCGGCGCGGCAGCAGAGCCCTGGCAGCTGCCTGCTCCTGCCCGGCTCAGGCTGCCACCCGAGCGCTCCCTCGGACATGCACGGGCCGGGATATCAATCTAGATGAAAGCTAACACCGCTCTCGGGGACGGGTAACCGTATCTGCTGCACATTTGTATTCCTTAGAGGAGGGCGTGATGGTTTCAGCCATCTGCCTGCGCAGCGTCGGGGTCTGGGGGAAGTCACGAACCCCCGGGCCGGATCCCTACCATGCTGCCACCTCCCGTGTCAGATGCACAGCTTCTACCTTCTCTACGTTGCTAGGGCCAAATCTCCATGGGGTTAGCAACACGGACCTGAGGAGAGTGTTACCCAAAAGGTAGGGTCCTTTCCTCAAACCCAGGCCACTTCAGCCTACCGGGGAGCTGCGAGGTGCCACGGGACATGCCAGACCTGCCCGGGTCCATGCCCACACAAGGAGAGCCAAGGGGGCACCACGGCCGGGCTCTTGCAAGGTTATGCAAGGGCACTGTGCGAAGCCCATGTGCATGTGCTTGTTGACGCATCCCAGAGGGTCCCACTGCTTGGCCAGATGGCTCATACGCCGGTGGGATGGCAGGGAAGGCTGGGCATTTGGGCTGTGCTGGCCTGGGCCCTGGAGGCGTGAGGCTGCTTGGCTCCTGCCCTAGCACAGCCCCTTGGCCGGGGGATGGCGAGGAGGGTGACGGGGCAGCAGGAAGGGTTTCTAGGCAGGTCTCCTCCCGCAATGAGCTGCGGCGTGAAAAGGGAAACAGCCAATAGCTGAGGGACCCTCCACTTTCCTGTGGAAAATGTAAGGCAGCCTCATCCCATGCCCGCCTCCACTCGAGGCAGGATCACAAGACAGATCAGTTAGCACTCCCAGCAGCTCGGCTGAGCGACAGCGCCGGGCCGGGAGGCCAAGGTTTCCGTGTCAGCACTACAAAGCGTGGCGGAGGGGAGGGGGGCATGCGAGGGTGCCCCTCTCTATACACTTATAAATAGCCGCTGCAGAGCCTCAAGTGGCACACCACGTGCCTCATGCCCCAAGTTCCTGGGAGACCAGCACGCACAGAGACAAATGGCAGCTCCCCTCTTCCTCTGGAGGGGCCAATCGAGCAACCCTGGCACCCACAGCACAGCTCAGAGCAGAGAGGTCAAGAGGCAAAAGCAAGGGCTGCCCTGTGCATCTCTGAGAAATTCCATTTCCATCAATATTTGGTGCAATCCACAAGTCTTGCTGGATCCCCAGGTAATACGAGAGACTCCCACTATGCCACACAGGGCAAGTCAGACAGCTTGGGCCAAATCTACCTCCAAGTCTCTGCTTGTGCTCACACAGAAGGCAACAATGGATCCTGCATGTATCAAGAAGCAGCAGTGGCCCATGAGTTGTGCTAAGTGCCCGGATCCTGCCGCCATGTACGTCTTTGCCAAGCACAGGGGATGCTCCCAGGCACGTGGAGCTGGGAGCTGGCCTGGCTGCAAGAGGGGCATGCTGCAAGAGGGGCATGCATAGCCTCGCAACGGCAGGTGGGACAGCGCTGCATTTCAAGCACCACCCTTGGGCGGTGAAGCCGGGGTTCAAGGACAGCTGAGGTCTGAGCCTGCGGTCCAAGGTGCTGGAGGACATCCATGACAGAGGGAAACTGCACTTGTAAGGTGCCTTTCATCTGGGCATTTTTAAAGGGTAAATCACACATTTTTCATTAAATGAGGTCTGTGGACTTTGATGTGTGTTCAGTGCCCCATCTACCTGAGAAAAGAAGGACCTCTGCTTTTCCTTGCCTTTCGTTCTCTCCTGCCCAAGCCCATGGCACACTTGGCAGCTCTATTCCAACAGCCTGAATCCATCCTCACAAGACGTCACAGCCCCACCAGAGCCCTCCTGGACAGGACCAGGAGATTTTGTCCTGGAGCTAAGCTTTGCTTGGTGTGTTTTGGAATATGACTCCTTCCTCCAAGGGGAGATGGCATATTTACAAACAGCATGCTTGGGCACAGATAGGCCCTTGCCTCAAAAGGCACTGAGACATTAAAAAAAAATCTCTGCAGTTCACCTTTCAGCACGCTCCCTGTTCCCTGCACAGCCTGCTCTCCGCAGGGAGCAGCTGCCCCGGGTAGCTCCAAGCAAGCCCTGGTAATGGCAGGGGAATACCCCCAAAGGGCTCGACTGAAAGAGGCTTATGCTCCCCTAGCACCCCTCCACGAAGGTCCCCTATCCTCCAGTGCACTCCCATGCTAATCCGCTCTCAAGAGCAGCTGCTATATTTAGGTATCTAAATGAGACAGAGTGGCTCTTTCCAAAAAGAGTTAGTTTGGGTTACATAAATACAGAGAGACACTTAAAAGCTGCGTTTCCAGGTCCTTGGATGGTCGTAAGAGAACAGCAGAGATGGGGAGGGTCCCCCGACATCCTGCCTTTCATCTGTTTTGAACCCCGCTTGATCTGCTGCCCCTCAAGTCGGACGGGCTTCTGGGCCCGTTAGGCAGATTGGCCCCGTTTAGCATGTGGCAGCGGGTCCGAGCCGCAGCGAGCGCCCCACAAGCCGGCCCTCGCTCACGACCCCGAGAGGCTCCTCCGCGCCCGGTCACCACACGGCCAAGCGAGCACAGCCCGGGGGGAACCGGCAGAGGGAACCCAGGCACAGGAGCACGACAGAGGCACCCAGGGCACGGCTGAAGATCAAGCGGTGAATGAACCGAGCGGCTCGGGGCCCCCGTGCCTGCGCTGCCTGAGCGGTTCCCTGCGACACCCCTCGCAGCTCAGCGACCAGCTTCCTTCCTCTTGCATCGAGCTTATCGAAACCTCTGGTCCGAGCAAGGAGGAGAGGCACACACATGAGCGTGTCCTGTACACCCACCGCTTCTCCTCCTAGACCCGCGGGGTGACCGCGGGGCAGGGGCTACCCTGCCCCGAGCGCCCGGACGCAGAGTGCCGCCGGGGCCGGGCTGGCGGGGGCCGCCGGGGCCGGCTGGCTGCTAGTCATCAGAAAAGTGACTTCTTCACTCGAGCTGTTTGGTAACTCATAGCTGGAGTTTCTGGGGACAGGCACCAAGTGCTTTCGTTTTCAAAATATATATAAATAGACATACATAGTCCTTCCTAAAAGGACATGACCACAAGAAAAAACGTCTCTAAAAGCTTTAAAATCATCCAACATTTTAGACTAAGAAAACCACACAGGTTTCATAGGTCTGAGTTGTGCTACCCAGGAAACGGGTGATAGCACACAAAAAACACATGTGCCAGTCTCCTGGTGGGACCCTTGTGTACACAAACTTCCTTTTTAAGAAATAGATTTGCAATTTTTTCTTTTCATTATTAGCACAGTTAGGTTGTGACCGTCTGTGTATAAGCACACTTGCAAGGAGACATGATGCTAGTGGGTTTAAATCTCCAGCTCCAGCTAAGCAGAGCTCTGTGGTTTGCATTTTTCAAGGGAAGGTTTAAAAATCCTCTTGTCATTAAAATGCTAGAACATGCCTCTCTGAGCCACATGCACCTCGCAGGCAGGGCTGCAGGCCTAAGAAGAGAGGGGGGGGAAAGGAAAGCAGCTAAGTAGATGTGGTTTAAAGGGAGCCGATAGTAATGCAAAGTTTAATTAGCTTAAATCAAAGGACCATGAAAGTTGCAAACATTTGCACTGAGGCTGTGTGAGTCCCAGGAAATCAGGAGAGAGGGACTCGAGCTGGAACAAAGTTCAGCCCAGGCGCGCCGGTGCCAGGTGAGCAACCTCTGCGTGGCAGGAAAGGGCACCGTCAGCTGGTCTGGTACAAATCACTGCCGGCCCCCCCGCCACGTTCTGCGGTGTCCTGGTTCGCCCCCGAGCGAGCGCTGAATGAGATCAAGCAGACCAGAGCCCAGAGCACACAGACTTAAGTCGCCCAGCGCGGCTAGAAGTCCCCTGCGCGGGCTTAGAGGCAGTGCCCCTCACCCACCGCTGCCTGCCTGGCACCCACGGGGCACGCTGCGGCCCACAGCACGCTGGGAACTGACGGCGCCGTGAGCAGTGCGCTAAACCAGCCCAGATGGTTGGGGGGGGGAACGAAGCCCAGACCCGCTCCCCTTGCGTGCATGCAAAGGCCCCAATGGGGTCCCACTGCGATGGTTCCTGAAGCACTTTGCGGTTCCATTTGCACTTCTGTTGTGAAAGAATAATGTAACCCACTCCCACCTAGGCACTTTGATCAAAAGCAAAGCAAGAAAGGGCCCAGCAAAATGACTGCTGGACCCGGGGCCACACTGCCCCCGTGCCAGCAGCGGCTCCTCTCCACCGGACTTGGCTCATTCCCGACGCAGCTCCCCTCCCGAGAGGGCAACCAGGTGCTGCTTGCAGGCAGTGGACCTGTGCTCCCCCTCCTCTGGGCAGGAGGGAGAAAAAGAAACGCGATTCGAGGCAGATGGGCTTCCTTCCGTCCGAAACGCGCAGCCGGCTTCCCCCTGCAACTGCTCCGACCGCAGCATGCAGCCGGAGCTCAGCGCCCGCCGCACGCGCCCTGCCTTCTCCCCTCCATCTGCCCCCGCCACAGGATTTCCTTGCTCTTGATGTGCATGAAAATTTGGAAATGAGGGCTCCTCAGGGACTAGGCAGGGAAAGCAGGTTCTGGTGTGGTGAATGGATGACACATGCTCCGCACCCCTCTCCCACCGCCCCGTCTGCCCGGGTCGAATGGGGTCCTTCGGTCTCTCCAAACAATGGCCGGGGAAGCAGAAGCAGCAGCAGCAATGAACTTTCTGCAAACTGAAACAGGAACTGAGGTGTCTGACCAGTGAGGCTTTCTCAGCAGAAGGGGCTTTCTATCCAGCGTGCTCAGTGTCACTGCAGGCAGCAAATTCACAGCATGGAAGCGACGCAGGGGAAGAATTCAGAAAATGCATCCTAGCAGAGATATGCTACCCTGCAGTTGTATTCACTGCAAGAGCTAGAGGCACTGGTTTTATCCTGAGCCACCTCAGCAGGAAAACATGCATATATAAAGTGTGCACTGCTTCGTCCCAGGGGAAGCGAGAAGTGTCACATCAGCCCTTGCAGCACACCAGGGTCTCACCCACTTATAGGAGGAGAAGCCACCATTGCACGGGGCTCCTCCTCGCCAACGGCAAGAGGCCCTCGGCTCCCTAATGCACGAAGGGAAATGCAAGCCAGGCGCAACCACGCGGGTGGGAAGGGTGCCGCGAAGGAAGTGTGGGTACGCACGTGTGGATAAGAAGCACCTGTGAAACTCCAGCAGGATCTTTATTGCGCTGCCCTCCTGCACCCTGCGCTGGGGAGCACCTTGCCCTGCAGAGCACACTGCTCCTCCGGGTGTAGCCTGGGTGCTGCAGAGGTGCCCAGCATCCGGCACCCGCCGCTTTGTCCCACAGCGCAGGGGAAGCAAGATAAGCAAAACGTTTTCTCTAAGCCTCACGGGGCCGCCCAGGAGCCAGCAGTGATCAAAGGTTAGTCTGGCTGCTAGACAGGGCCATCCGACATGCCCCTGGGGGCTGTGGCGTCTCCGTGCCCCTCCGCTTGCATGCCAGCAGATACTCAGGACACTGCATGGGGAAGCTCCCCCTCCAAGGATTTTTCCATCTCCTACAGAGCCAAAGGCTAAACAGGGAGATTTCCAGCTTTTATTTTTCTTATCTTAATTCTGAAGTGAACTGGTTTAATGTAAGAGTATCAATAGCAGCAGCAGCTCAAACCCAGTTGCCTTCTGCCTGTGGAGGTGAGTGGAAATGGAGCAGGAGTAGGGATGGGGCTGAGAAGACTACGAGCAGAGCCAGATCTGTGCAAAGTCCTTGGCATTTCTTGGAAGTTCCCATTACAAAAACAATAATTAAAAATAATTTGTGCGATCTCATGGCCGGAGCTCAGAAAAAGCACTGAAAAGCAGAACGGCCTAGCGATAAGCTAAGGAAAATGCATTGGGCAGACCATTACCTGGTGCCTATGGCACAGTGGTACTGCTGTCCCCGAAAGTAGGTCAGTTTACCTCACCTGACCATCTGCGCCATTAACTTTAACCTTTGGTCTCTGGCTCATTACTATGAGCAGAGGAGGTTTAAAGCATACTCTTCCAGATGCCACAAGATGGGAGTTGCCAGTTTGCAGGTGATGGGAACGACCTTCCTAGCCCTACTTGCAGGGGAGGGGTGCTGGCCACTGGCTGCCTCCCCAGGCAGGCAGCAAAGACCAGGCACTTGCCACGCTGCCACCAAGGCCCGCGGGGAGATGAGGCGCTGCCCGGCCAGGGACCCGCTGCTGCCAGCCCGCCTGCTTGAGCGCCAGCACCAGGGCTGCCCCGCCAGCAGCTCGTGGGCTTGCAGAGTTCCCCCTCTGCTAAATCACTCCGTTCTGCCAAACGATCATGAGAAATATAAGCCTGCACGGTGTTGCCATGGAGTGGGTCTAAGCCACGGCGGCGGCGGCCTGAAGCGGATTCCTCCGACAACCGCGCTTCCCCACCGGCGCCCTCCCACACCTCGGTGCCCCTTGGCCCCGGGGCGGGCTCACCTCACCTCACCCGGCCACTTCACCGCGGCCAGGGGCTGCCCGCATCACGGCCCCAGCAGAGCCTCATCCCTGGGGATGGCCTTTCGCAGGGAGCTGGCCCCTGCCCCCAGGCCTGCATCCGCACCCCCGGTGACCACGGGAAAGCACGGCATTTCGGAGCTGCGCGGGCTCCCGGGTCTCCATATGAACGGGCAGCAGAGCACCGGCGGCCCGGCCCGGCGGCCTCCGGGAGGCACGCGGAGGGGACACGCGGCGCCCGGCTCGCCCGGGGCACAGGCACCCGCTCCGCGAGGGCGGACACGCCGCAGGGAAAGGACGCGCCTCCTTGGGCCTGGGGACATTTTTCATTGGACGACTGACGGCACTTCAAGTGCCAGCGCAAGTTTCTAGCTACAAAGAGGCTTTTGACATTGGAAAGGTTAACGTGGGAGAGGAGTCGGCCTCCTCCACAAAGCTGCCTTTGCTGGAGGTGGCAGGTTGAGACCTCAACCATCCACCTGTTGGAGAGGAGCCTTTCCACTACGGCACAGGGCAGGGGAGGGATGTGTGGGCACGGCTGAGAAGCCCCGTCGTGGTAGAGCCATGGGGGCTCTGTCACGCCAGGAAACGCCAGGGAGACGTGCTTGAAAGAGCAGGACCTGTGAGCAGGCAGCTCCATGCAGAGGCTCTCGGAAGGGGGCAGATTTCGGGCCAGCCCTCCTCCCCCCACCGCTGCTCCCTCCCTCTGCTCCGAGTGGCTGCTATCTCCCGACGGCAGCGGGCAAACCCAGCAGCACGCCGTGCTCTCCATCTCTCACATCCACCGCCGCGCACAAACAGCCGCGGGGATCCCAAGCAACCGCCGCTGCCGCAGAGCATCCACCCGCCGCCTTGCAACGCGCCGGCGGGGGTGCTGCCAGGTCCAGCAACAGCAGCCATATCGCCGCTCGTGGGGCCCGTGCCCGCGGACCTCGCTGCTCAGGGCAGGTGAGGAAGCTCTGCAACCTCAGCGATGCAGAGAGCCTCCAACCCGAACTGCAGCAATGCAGCTGGGCTCGCGAAAGGTTCACTTCGGGCAGGCTCTGGGCTGTCTCCGTAGTCCAGGCCCTGCCACGAAAACCTGCTTTGAGAGAAGCGCCGCACACAGCAAAGCAGAATCCTGGTCCACTCAGCGAGGACTTTCACAAATCATGGATGCGTTTCCACTTCGTTATTAACAATAACGATTCACCTGACGTACTGCTTCTCAACCCAGGGCTTCAGTGCGCTTTCTGCACTCGTCAATGGATTAAGCTGTTAGCAGGAGGCTCAGAAGTTAAAGAGGGAATATTGTATTTCAGCTCATGTGATTTTTAAGCATCTCTCCAAGAAGCAGCCTCGGTTTTTTCCCCCCTGCACTTCGTTTGGGGTATTTAAACAAATCGAAACCAGAAGACTCAAACTGCTCCGCACACTCCCAGGGATGCCGAGGGGACTTCCTAGCCCTCCACAATGCTCTCACCAGAAGCTGCATGGCTGGCACAAACCAGCTGCAATCAGCTTTACCCCTCTGACTTGCAGAGAGTTACAAAATGGATTAAGTGGGCCCAGAAATCACACATTCTGAGTTACTGTAAAATACCCCCCTTTTTTTTGGATAAAAAGGAAAAGGGGGTGGCAGGAAAAAGGTGCATATCAAGTGAAAAACCCTGTTTTTTTCTGTAGCAATGCAGTTACCACGTGAATCATGATTGTCCTCGATATGTAAATAGAGATTAGCAGGCATCCTCAGCACAATCCCATACAACTAGGAGACCAGTGCAAATGCTCACGTTAAACCTTCACTGTGCATCTCCCAAAGAGCCTTCCTGAGGGTTCCTCTGCTGGGAGCACAGGATCAGCCGGCACCTGCATGCACCTCACTGTGCCTTTCTGCAAGCCTGCTGCAAAAGGAAAGAGAGGGGAGGAGCACAGGGAGAGAAGAGGCAAGATAGTGGGGAAGAGCTAGAGTTCTTCAAGATTTCCACGAAGGAAATGGATAATATTCATGATCTCATGGCCTCCTGACATTGTAGCCTCTCAGGATAATCTGATCCTGCGCTGGAACACTGGGGACTTTGCGGAAGCAGCTCTCAGGCTTCATTGAGAAGTCAGTAACCCAGTTGTAAGCAGAGGCTAGTACAGTAGTAATGGGGAGAAACGTCAGAGGCAAGCTTGGGACCCGCCTCCCGTTTAGAGTTATAAAGAAAGCATGTGACAGCAGCCAGGACTGGAGCCTTCACTGCAGTTTCATCAGAGGTTAAGGTACAAGCACAACACACTTACAACTTCAATCATTTCTTAAGCAAAGGCATGCAAATCATAGCTGGAGGATCTTTTCTCTTTCTTTTCTTTTCTTCTTACACCAGCCCTTAACCCTTCTGTGCACGTGGCGGACAGAGAGGAAATGCAATTATCCAGAGCAGCCTCCGTGGCATAAAACAAACACAGGCTGCATAGCACTTCTGAGGAAACCTGCAGCAGCCTGCAAAGATCTGTTTGCTGCTCTTAACATTATACACCCAGCAGACATCAGACTAGCACTAACCCTATGCCTGTACGTACAGCATTCCCTCTAATCTAGTGCATGCATGGGAGAGGGAGGGAAAGAGGGGGACAAACATAGCAAACCTTATTTCAAGAGATGCCATAAAAATGGTCTTATTTCATCATAGGCCATTTCACAGTCCCAAATTTTGCAGGGGATGTTCACAACATGGTGGTTTTGCATCAGAGAAGGATGACAGTTCTGAGGGTTTTTTTTTTTTTCCCTTAAGAGCCCCCTTTTGGAAAAATTTCTAAATTGAAATGTCAAATGCCAACACAAGGAAGCAAAATGAAACAACTCTTCAGATGTGTGCTGCAATCATGCAAGCTTTCCATTTCACGTCAAGCACTCAGGGAACATGCATGTTATCACCGGGACGCAGAGCCAGGAACTTTCACCTGCCCAGGAGTAATGAGGCCGGCGGGAACCGCAGCTTTTCTGAAATACTTTATAGGGATAACATCCCACAAAACCAGCCTCCTATTTTCTAACCGACAATTCCCCCCCTCCCCCCGTAATAATAAATCCTTCCATATCAGAAAACGCAAACTGCTTACAAAAATCTTCTCGGCCCACTTCTCACCTTTCCTGACCCTTCTTCTGTAATCAACCTGTCAACAGCTCTTAGCTAACAACAAAAGTTGCCACCTCCCCCTTCTCTGCCCCCAGCAAACTGACCATGTCCTATGCCAAGCTGGAGCGCTCTAGAGCCGGTGTGTGCAAGGAGAGGCACTGGGACTACATCAATCTAGCTGGCGGCAAGATCTGCCTGGTTCTGTCTGGCACAGGCACCAGGGGCAAATCTGATTTACCAAGTCTTGAGGTCTTACTTGTTTTGAACCCAAACAGCAGGATTAGTCCCCCCTGCTCCCCCTCCCCACACACACTCCTGGTGTTTGCAGCCCCAAAGCTAAACCGGTGAAAGAGCAAGGGCTGGGATGAATGCGCTAGCTCCACAATCGAAGCTCTTTTGTAATCTGCGGTTATGAAAGTGAAGGGCTGGAGGGATGATATATAACTATAGAAAACTCTTCCCACTTGCACCAGGCTCATCAATCCGACTGCGAAATGTGCGGTTATGCTCCAGATCAGTCACGGTCTTGCTACTGCCCGGCTTATTGTATAGTGTCTCTCTTCCACCCCCCAAAATGGAAAAGCATGCAAGCCCTATAGCCAGCACGGCTCGCTCTCGTGATTGTGCAGGAGCTGCCAAGGAGCCTTAATCTGATTTTAATATCCAGCTCCGTCCAAAAGGGAGCCGATCCAGATTTTGGAGTTGCTTATTTGCAGCATGAAGACCCCTCTCCCTCCCCCCTCCCTCCCTCCATCCCCCMGATCCCAGCCCGTACGCGTGTAACTGACGCTCGGCATGACTCATCCCGCAGCCCGGCTCCTATCTCCCCCACCGCGCAGCCCCCCGCGGCTCCCTGCGGAGCGCCGCGGGCAGGGGCCGCCGCTGCCCCGACCCCGCCGCGCCCGGCAGCGGTGCCCTCG
>PTFA01000770.1:2306-32103 GCA_003342895.1 Casuarius casuarius | reverse complement strand
AGTCTCCTACCTCTTCCCAAGCAAGGCATTCCCACCACTGCCTTTAGGCAAAGTCTATCACGTCTACATCCAAGCATGCTGCAAAGATGGAAGGCACATCRCAYCAAGGTCTCCACACATACTCCTACACTCTCAAATCCATCTAGTTCTCCTCTCCCTAAAGCTTTTCTCACCCTCCAGTGATATGAACAGGGACCGTACTAATGATGCAGCTACAGCGTGGCTAGATTGCAGGCTGTYCAGGCCCAAGGACGTTCTCAGKGGCACCTTGTCCTTCCTGGACATCTGGTAACTTCTATCACAGGCCCCAAGGTGCTGCAAAGTCTTCTTGGGTACAAAACAYTTCTCCTGCCACAGCTGCATGGCCCAGCTCTGTTTCTCTCTGGCCTTGGCGACTGCAGGGTTTGCTCTCTTCGTGGGTGCCTCACATCATCACTACATTGCCATCTGCTMTCTACRCCAGCAGGTCTCTGTGCTGAACTTTGGCCTTTGCATGCATGGTGTCCTTGGCTCCTGGGAACAGGTTCCACAGCAACAACGCTGCACTCAGCCCTGGTGCCACAGCTGAGGTTCTGCAGCCCAAATATACACAAACGCACAAAGCCTGGGCCACAAAACAAGAGCAAGGGGAGATGCACAAGCTGTTGCAGAACTACAAAAGCAACCTTAAGCAACCTGAGGAAGTCTGTGGATCACAGACCCCAGTTCCTATGGGGAGACTTGAATCTCCCTGGCATATCCTGGGAGGGCAATGCAGCAGGGTAGAAGGAGTACAAGAGGATTCTGGAGGATGTGGAGGACAACTTCTGAGCACAAGGTCAACAAGGGTGACACTCTCCTGGACCTGGAACCTGCAAACAAGGAAGAACTGACCAGGGATGTGATAATCAGTGTCAGCCTTGCCTGCAATGGCCACGAGGTAGTGGAGCTCCTGCTCCTGAGGGRAGYGRGGAAGAAGAGTAGCAGAGTCCAGACTCTGGATGTCAGAAGAGCAGACTTGGGCCTACTGGGGAGACTGGTTGAGGAATCCCATGGGAGGCAGCTCTGAAGAGCAAAGGAGCTCAGGAAAGCTGGCAGGTCCTTAAGACAGCATCCTCCAAGCTCAAGAATGGCCCATACTGATACTCAGGAGAACAAGCAGACATCTCAGGAGACAGGCTGGCTAAATGCACAACTGAACAACAGTACAAAAAGGCAGCACACAGGAATGGGGGGAAAGGAGAGGCTGCAAAGGAGGAATTCAGAAATATTGTCCAGGGAAGTAGGGAAGCAGTTAGGAAAGCCACAGCTCCTCTAGGATCGATGGCTGCAAGGGATGTCAGGGGCATGAAGATGATGTGCTATTGCTTCATGAAGAGTAAAACCTTAAAAACAATGTGGGCACATGGCTGAATGCRGCAAGGAATCTGGTAACAGCAGATGCAGATAGGTGTGGGGAACTCAATCCCTTGGCTTCAGGCTTCACCAAGAACRTCATTGTCCCTATACTAAGGACTCCAAGGAGAAAAACAACCCACAATGAAGGAGGGCTGAGTCAGGAATTATTTGCAAGAGCACAAATCTAYRGGMTTGGATGGGCTGCAGCCAAGGATGCTGAGAGAGCTGGCCTCTATCTAGCAAGGCCTCTCTCTATCATCTTGGAAAGCTATGGAGGCTCAGGAAGGTCCATGCCTGGAGAAAGGCAAATATTGCATCCATCTTCAGAAAAGACCAAAAGGACAATGGGGGGAACTACAGGCTTCACTTGATCCAGCTTCACTTTGATCAGGAGAATGTCATGTAGCAAGTCATCTCTGGCCCCATTTCTGGGTAAATGAAGGAGAAGAAGGTGACAGGGAACAGTCAGCATAGATTTACTGAGGGTAAATCATGCCTCACCAATGTGATGGCCTTCTATGTTAAGAAAACTGTATTTGTGGACGAACAGAGAACAGCGAATGTCAGTTACCTTGACTTTAGGAAGGCTTTTGACACTTTCTCCCACAGCATACTCACACACCAATTAGGACTTGATGATCTGAATGGGTAGACAACCAATTGGACAAATAACTGGTTGGATGATTAGGCTGAGAGGGTGGTGGTGAATGGGTAGTAGTCTTCCTGGAGGTCAGAAGAGAAATGGAGCACCACAGGGTCTCTGTTGGGGCCTGTCCTACTTATCACCTTTTTGAATGACCTGGAGGGGGCAACTTTCATCCTGTTTGTCGATGACCTCAAACTGTGTGGGACCAGTCTTATGCCTGAGGGCTGCCATTGAGAAGGATCTAGACAGGCAGGAGGAAAGGGTTGTCAGGAATCTCATGACATTCAGCAGTCTCATGACATTCAGCAAGGACAAATGCCAGGCTCCTGCACCTGGGACAGACCAACCCCCTGCAGAGAGACAGGCTGGAGACTGGGTGGCCATGCAGCAGCTCTGCCAAGATGGACAGAAATATTTTGGCAGACAGAAGGCAAACTATGAGACAGCAGTGTGCCTGGGCAGCAAAGAAGGCCAACAGCATCCTGCGCTGTATGAATAGGAGCATGGCCAGGAGGTCAAGGGAAGTGCTTAGCCCCTTCATCTTGGCACTTGTTAGGCAACATGTACAATACTGCATSCAGTTTTTGGCCCCACCAGTACAAGGACTGTCCCCCCCATAGAAGGAAGTCCTCAGGAAGACAAAGACAGGCTCTCCATAATGGTGCATGGCAGAAGGATGAGAGACAACAGCCATAGGTTGAAACCAGAGAGGAACAGGCTGGAGAGAAGGACAAACTTTTCCACTGAGAGGATGGTCAAGCACTGGAACATGTTGCCCAGAGAAGCTGTGCCATCTCCATCCCTGGAGGTTTTCAAGACTGGATCGAGGCCTCAGCAACCTGGCCTGACCCCAAAGCTGACTCTGCTGTGAGCACAAGGTTGGGCTGGAAGCTTCCTGAGGTCCTGTCCAGCCTGAAAGACTCTGTGATTCTTTCCCCTCTGGGCCGATTCTTGTCAGTGTTAGGGGAAGCATTCAGTTTTCCTCGACCATGGAAGTAAGTCAGACACAAGTATGATCAGATCAGTTAGCTTGCCTGTCCTGCTCCASTCAGAGATGTGCAGAGGCAGGGCTGCTTCGCAGGTACCCCTGAACAGCCTTGATCACTCCTTTGCTTCACCTTTTATTGTGTTTTTCTCTCCTTTGCTCCTTCCAAGTTCTATCCTCTTACCAGCCTCATAACCTCCCATACAAACTGCCCACCTCTCTTTACCCTCTCCCCACATACTCTCATTGTGCTTGCTTTGTACCCTCACTAGGCATTCCTGGGATGGTTGCCATGGTAATTCCTACCTAGGTCAGCAATTCCATTAAACCAGTACCTCCTTCCAGTACTTGAAGTGTCCTGCAATTCCTTCTGCTACTGTCTTCTTAGGGGCATCACAAGTCAAGGTGAACCATCTGCACTCCCACATTAACAGCTGCTGCAATGAGCTTCAGTCCAGGGAATCTTGAGAAACTTGGGGATTCAGCCAACAGAAACCTCATGACATTTTAGAAAGAGAAGGGGCAAGTCCTGCACATGGGGAGGAATAACCCCATGTATCTGTGCAGTTTGGGACGTGAGCACCTGAGGAATGGCGTGAGGAGAAGGCCTGGCTATTGGGAGTGATGCTGTAGGAGCCAGTGGTGCATGCTCACTGTGAATAAGGCCAGATGTCAACAGGGCTGCATTAGGAGGAGCATGGCTTCCCAGACAAAAGGAGTATTATCCCCCTCAACTCAGCCTTAGTGTGTCCGATTCCCAGGCTCCCCGGAGCTTTTCTTGGTAGTGGGAAGCAGCATGAGAAGGGGAAACCTCAAACCTGCAGCTTGGGAAGTTCAGACTGGACATCAGCATAAAAAGTATTACCTGAAGGGGGGTGTTGTGGTGCAACAGGTCACCCAGAGGGAGTCTGTGATCAGCCCAAGGCTTTGTGTTCCAAGGAATAGCCAGAGAGGATGAGAGAGATCAATGAAGAGAAAGAGAACCCAGAGTGAGAGTCAGGTGGGGAAGCAGGCTGGGTGTCCACACTCTGCAGGGACACAGGAGCAGCTGTGGGACAGTGTCGGTTGGCCTGTGGTGGAGATGGCTGAGGGTGCTGCAAAGGCTGAAGGGTCTTAACAGACCTGAGGTCTTTGTTCTATGGCTGTTGTCTCTGCCACCAAGGCCTACCAGGAGACACTGGGGCCTCGTTGTCCCCTTGTCCCACCAGGAACCCCAGGAGATGTCTTGTCATTGTCCTACACTCAGCATCGCACACCCCCACCCGCACGCTGCCCCCAGGAAGAGCCCTGGGCAATGCATGAGGGAAAGCATCTCCCTTCCCAGGGTCTCAGTGTCCATGCTTGGCCGTTTTGCTCGACAGAACAAAGGAAGGGTTTCCTTGGCATCAGAGACAACTGAGCATTTCCTTTGCCTACCTGCAATTGGTGATTACATTTTTCTGCTCTAATCAGCCCCCAGTGAGTCTTTGCTGGTAATGGCCCTCAGTGGGATCTATTAATGCTCTACAAAAGTTTGGGATTTGCTTCTGACTTTGACTTGAACATTTTGCTCAATCTCCTCGCAATAGCTGAGGTTCATGGACTCAGCACCAAATCCACCATGGGGCTCATTACAATGCAAAGAGCCCTGATGAACCACATCTCTCCCTATAGTTTTCTTCAAGTAATGTACGGCTAATTGGAGAGGTTTCAAGAGTGTAGCTGAAAGATGGTGACTTCTGTTAGAACGTAATATAAAGGTATTTCTGCTTTTAAAGGCTTTTAGGATATTATTATGCAGCTTTCAGAATAAGTGACAACAACATTCTCCAAATGATATCAATCCAGAGTGTCTCCTAATGAAGTGTGGACATGTAGGAAAAGCAGTGTCCCAGAGGTCAGACACTGTATGGACACTCCTCCTCCCCATCTCCCCAACCCTGCCATTGCTCTTATCAGCCACCCGAGCCTTGCAACACTCCTGTTAAAGTCTAACCTTTTTCCTATGAAGTCTGCAACTGAATGTTACAGCTCATATGCCCCAGTTCCCACCTGCTTACCTTAGAGAACTAGCTGCAAATAGACACAGAAGAATTTTTCTTAACTGCAAGCAAAAAAAAAAAAAGTATGATACAGTTTCCTAAAAATAATGACACTCCTCAACTGCATGCTAAGTCTAAGCTGCCTGCAGTAAGGTCCTCTTTCCACAAGGGATAGCCTGACTAGGAATCTTTTATTGGATATATCCTATCCAATGAAGGACTTGCCCAGAGAAACAAACTACTGAAAGACGGAGCAAGCTTTAAACTCCCCAAAGTGCAAATCAGCAGTGTGGTATGGGAATGAACAAAGAGTAATGGAAGAGTTGCAGTGTTACAATGTCCAGAGATGGTACTGTAAAGAGGATGTTAGAAACTGTTAATTTAATCAGGACATGTGGAAACAGAAGAGAGCCACACAGCTCCTGGGGGTCCTGGACCATGCCGGGGGCTGTGCTGCTCTTGGGCATCTTGGACCAGGCTGTGTTTCGGTACAAAAGTCTGGAAGAGCCTTGAGGCAAGCCCCTGGAGAAGAGGGATTTTCCTGGGCACTCAGAGCAACCCAGGCAGGACTCAGGCATGTCAAGGGAAACCCATCCCACCCACACCAAATCCACTGCTCTCCCCAGAGACCTCCCTGGAGCCTTGGACCAGGAGCAGGAGGGGATATGAGGGCATGGCCACATCCCAGACTAGCCGCTGTCAGGCCTCCAGCTCCACGACATGTCACAGCTTCAAGTGAGCTCTCTMAAGCAACACTTCCCATGGCCCTGGTGCATTGGCAAGACTTTGGGCAGACACCCAGGAGACAGGGCAGAGAAAGGGCAGAGACCTCAGGGTGCACAGCTGGGCTCACAGCTTCACGGAGGGGGTGCCACAGGCTGGATAAGCAACCCAAAGAAGTAAACGAGTCCTTCCTTTGGCAGTGACTTGGAAAGTCCCATCTCTGACAGTATTCAAGGGAGATGGAGTCTCCCTTCTGCAAGATTTGCAGAGCTGGGAGCTGGTCACCTCACATACTTCTGAATGATCCCAAATGCAGGTCCTGAGGCATTGCACCACTTCACAGACTCTGCACTGGAGCCTGGACAGCAGCACTGCAGTGTGTGGGCATGTCCTGAGAAGCCCAGGGTCAAAACTGTGGGAGATCCATGGTGCCAGGGCTGTACAGCCCCCAAGTGAGACAGTGTCCGGCAGGGGGTCCAGGGTGCCGGGGAATGTACCCAAGGGAGAAACACTACCTTGAGGTGACACGGAAAAGCCCATGGACCAACTCACGTCAAAGATGAGAAACAGCTTTATCCAGGCCCAGCCAAAAGCAGGGCAAAATTCATGGGAAATGGGAAAACCTCTAAATTTGCTACCTGGGCTGGCCTATGGCAGGGACCAGGGTCCTGGAGAAAGCCCCATAGATGATGTGTGTTAAGGGCACATTTGCTCTTCTCTGGCATATTCTCTCTATCTTAAGCACTGCAGATGGAGAAACCTTGCTGAGGACTTTTAAAAACTTTGGTGCCCAAAGGAGGAAGGCCATGTCCTGTCCTATATGGTCCTACATCCTACTTCGACAAAAAAAAGACCCACAGCAGAAACCAGTTTTGAGGCTCACCAAAGCATCTCAGCCAATGGCCACGCTTTGTGCTGTTTCATCCCACATGACTTTGATCCTGGCTTTGAAAAATGCCAAACCTTAAAACAGCCCTCAAGCCCTGGATTCCCACACAGGTCTGCCCTGTGCAGAGACCTGTCAGGGCAGGATTGCAGAAGTGACCTCTCCAGTGCCCCATTTTAGATATTTCACAGCCTTTGGCGCCATCTGGAGACGTTCCTGAAGGATTTATCAGCAAGTTCTGGAAAATAACTGGGGTGAAGGGAGATGACTGCTTTCCAGGACCTGAGGAGAAATCTGTCTGCTCTCTCCCTGGCTGTGCCATCTCCATGGCAGTGACCTCCTGAGCCCCCTGATGACACGAGCTGAGGTCACAGTGGGATGTGCCACCTCACACAGAGGTCTCCCTGGTGTTGCCACAGGGGTACCCTCACTTCCCTGCAATGCCCAGGCACTGCTGGGCACCGCTCATGTGCTGCCTGCCACTGCCCTTTGGAGCCACTCCGTGGCAAGGAGAGGGGATGGGAGCCGTGCTGGGGCCCCTCACCAACAGGCAGAGGAGCAGGGACACATCAGAGAGTTTTGCATGATGAGACAGGAAGAGCATCCTTCCTCCTCATCTGGAGAGGGGAGCCAAGGGCAAGGGGACAAGCGAGATGGAGGACTGATGGACCACCACCATCAGCCCAGACCACAGCTCCTTGTTCCCAGTGCTGCTGCAGCTCTCCACCAAGGGTAAGGGCTTTGGGAGCTCCTTCCTGAGGGGTCGCAGAGAGACTGTCAACTGCTAAAAGGGATGTGGAGCCTGGGCTGTGGGGGTGGCTACACAGGGTGCTCAGAGCTGCGTTTGGGAGCTGCTGGGCAAAGTCTGAGCAGGCTGCTGGTGTCCTCACAAGGGGCCCTTCCCAGTGGTCTCTTCTGTTCTGAAAACTGCATTTGCGAGTGGCTCTGAGAGAGGCTGTCCCCGCATGTCACGCAGTGCCTTAGCCGTTGTTTTTGCTGCAGTCCTGTGAGCCTGGAAGCAGCCTGAAGGGTGTTTCCAGAGCAGCTCTGTAAGTGTGAGCTGTTTTGCCTTTCAGATGCCTTGGAAGTGGATGAACGGCCAGTCCTTGCACATGCCGTTGTTATTAGCCCTACTCCTAGGTCAGGGTGAAGAGCTGCTGAATTCTGGCTCTGATGGTTTCACCAGCTGAGATGCCCTCGCCTGAGTCCTTCCCCGTGTCTCAAATTGTCAGTGCCTAAAATAGGAGAATGCTTGTTGTCCTTTTCATGTAGAGGCTTTGCTGGGTTTGTTCAGCATTGGGGAAGGAACTGAACTTGCGAGTTGCAGGAAGGCTTCTCCCTCTGCCTGGGACACGAGGCCCTGCTGTCTCCAGCTTCATAATTGCTCATCCCATGAAATCACCTTTTTCAAAAATGTTGCCAAGAATTACTTGCAGGCCTTTTTCTAATTCCTCAGTTTTATGGGCTACGTGTAGAGACTACCTAGGCAAAAGCTAATCTTTTTTGGGAGTAGTAACTGGTACCTAATGGGTGTTTTGCTGCACTGTGAGCAATATTAGGCCACAAAGTGAATCAGGGAGGCCATTCAGGAGCTGGCTCAGCCTTGGAGGAGGCAGGGGGAGCTGCAGGTGGCAACAGGCACATGGTGAGGGTGTGGGTAGTGAGGTCACAGCTGTCTATGAGAGCTATGCCAGAAAATCACCAGTGTCAAATCAAGTCTTTATAAGTAGTTACTTCCTCCCTATCAACTGGCTTCATCGACCACTTGATAGTATTCAAGGTGAATCTAAATTGATTCGACCACAAATTATTTCTATATTCATATGTCCAAAGCCCTTTGCCTGAGGGCTAATGTAAGGCATACCAGTTGAACTTGGGAGCTGGTTCTTCTGGTTATATCCCAAACCCCCGCAGTCATATTGAACAACCTGGTGAGACCATGGGTTATGAATTTTGTGTCAGTGGCCACCCAAACAGGAGAATTCTCCCATGAGGTCACGAGGGAAATCCCGGTGATGGTAACAACTGAGGAGGTCCCCGTGTCCCAAAATTTGACTTTTTATAATTCGGAATTTGTCAGTTGGGGAAGGATTTATGCTGAACCATCCTGTGATTGCGTAAAAGATCTCCCTGAGGTTTATGAGGTGCCGGCACCTGTCAGATGGCCTCCAATGACTGGAGCTGAAGAAGCACCCGAGGAGGACATGGTAGACAGTGGGCCGGTATCTCCCCCATGGCCCACAATTTCTTTACGTGGCATGGTTAGTCCCATCCTTGACACTGGGGGAGAACAGCCAACGTGAGTACACTGGTCGTGAAAGTCCCCAATGAACATCTAGCATGTCCATGCTATGGTGTCAGGTTGGGGAGAATGGTGGCACTAATTGATCATCTAAGGAGGTCAGTGATGAATCCTCTATCAGTGCTCCCACTGTGGGAGGACGAATGAGAAACATCACAGCATTGCCTGCCACTTCCCAAGAAGTCATCTATCCTAACCCTAGCAAGTGGAGAAAAAGAGAGTTAGAGAACTGGGCCAATCTAAGAGCTCAAGGCTGCAGTATTAACAACTTTGATAATGCTGACATCAGTAACGATTGGCTCGTATGTTACCGGGGCATTCCCCACAGGGAGCTATTAACAACAATACAGCTACATGCCAATGTTTATCCCACGAGGGAGTATTTGGCACATGGACTGGGGGAAGAGGCGCTGAAGTGGTGCAGGCATTGTCCTGCAGAATGGGAGACTTGTTCCCACATCATTGGCCACTGCCCTGCAGTCCAGGAGGCCCAGATCAAGAGGTGTAACATCTTGTGTGGTATGCTGGCTGAAGAGGCCGAAGGACTGAGCTGGGTTGTATATTTAGAACCCAAGCTCAGGAACGCTAACAATGAACTCTTCAAGCCAGGTTTGGTGGTGGTAAAAGGGTTTCGGGTGAAAGTAGTGGATGTTACTGTTCGCTACAAAAGTGGGTTGTCATCCTTAGGTGATGCAGGGGCAGAAAAAAGTCCCAAAGTATCAACATCTGGAGGAGCAAGTGGAAGAACTGACAAAAGCTGGAGAAGTGGAGTTCTTGGGCTTCCCCGTTGGTGCTCATGGGAGGTGGTGCAAGGGCAATGAGGGCTTCCTCGCAGACCTTGGACTCTCCAGCAGCCACCAGATGAGGATAGCGAGGCTCTTCTCGCGGAGGGCTCTCCTATCCTCAGTGGACATTTTACACATCTTTACTCGTAAAGGTGTTTAATTTCTTGTTAATTGGCTTAAAGCAATGTATGTGACTTTGTTAATTCAAAGTCCTTCTTTGTGAAGGCAACAGCAAAATTCTTCACACAGACGACATGGGCTTGCTCAGTCTTCTGTACTGCTGAATTTTGCTATTGCCCGGCTCCCTTGTGGTTGAGCCTGGTATGTTGTGAGTGGGATCTTGTCCCCTTCACTAAATTTGGCTTGGGGGGACAGGCCGCCTATTAAGCCCAACCCGGAAAAGGTTCCATAGAAATTCTATGGTTCAATAAAGAGCTGATAGGCCAGCAGGAGGCACATGGCTCAGCTGATGAGGTGATTTCTGCCTGAGTACCTGATAGGCCAGCTGGAGGAACAAGCTTGGCTGTTGATTGTGAGGTCACTTCTGASTGATGAACTGATTGGATAGCAGCAGAGATGTGGCTGGAAATGTGATTGTGAGGTCATTTCTAGCTGAGCCGTTGATAGGGCAGCAGCAGGTACCTGGCTGGGATCTGTGTTTTTGAGATCACTTCTGCCTGCACAGCTGTTAAGCCAGGCTTTGGCTCATGGCTGAGGAACTTACAGTGAGGTAATTTCTGTCTTAGAGGCTTCTAGGCCAGTGATAGAGACATGGCTGTGAAGGTGACTGTGAGGTCATGTTTTTCTGAGTCCCTGATAGGCCAGCAGCAGGCAGTTAGGCACAGACATTGTGAGGTGTCTTTTGTCAGAGTACCTGGTAGGCCAACAGTAGTTCATGGCTGGGGATGTTATTTCAAGGAAACTTGGGTCTCTGAAGCCCATAGGCCAGCAGCAGGCATGTGGTGGGGGCATGCACTTGTGAGGTCACCTCTATCAGAGCAGCTGATAGGCTAGGAGAAGACACATGGCTTGGATGTTGGTGGTGAGGTCACTGTAAAATGCGGATGATGTTTTCTGGTGACCATGGACATGGAGTATGACTTTCCACTTGTTGCTAAGTAGAAGCTTGCAGCCTCCTACCGGTCAGCCAGGGAGTCCAACTAGACTTTTTAGGCTGCTAAATTAATCTAGTGCTGGTGGAAGCAGTGGTGTTAGTAATCTCTTGTTTTCAGGGTGTGTGCGCTTTAGACATTCCCCCTGTCAAAACAGCAGGGAGCTTGTGAGATTTTCCTGCCAGGTCTGAATGACGTCTCTGTCTTTCAGGTGTCCACCTGCTTTTATGACACATTTGGAACTGTAACACAATGGGGTCTCTGATTTTTCTGTCCATGTATGGAGTCACTGGAGAATGGATGCAAAGGCTGTTGGAGGAGACAGAAGGAATGTCCCCCCCCCCCCCCCAAGGTAGGGGGAACATTTTCGAAGAGATTTCTTTTTCAGAGAAGTTGAGGCACAAGCGAGAGGCAAAAGCTGCCTGATGAGCCCCTGTGAGAGCACTTCTTCTCTGCTTCCTGGAGGTGGGAAGTGAGCAGGCCCCGGGCTGTGAGTGGGCCTGGCAGCAGGCTGCATGGCAGGATCTCTCCTTGAGCAGGGACACCTCTCAAGGTTACTCCTCAAGGCCGAGAGATCCCTTACCCACGACAGACCATGACCAGGGCCAACCAGTGAAGCAGGCCAGTGCAGGGGTAAACTTGTGTTCTTTATTATTTCTTTTTTTAGGGAAAGATGACTGAGTATTTTCAACCGTAAACGTTTGCACGCTTCCTTCTTTGCTGTTGAGTAAAGAATGCTCTCCTGCCAGTTGTTTTTCCTAGGGGAAGGGGGGAGCATTCTTCAACAAAGAGAACTTTCCCAGAGGTTTCCTACTGTCACTTATTTTGTTTCTATGCCATTCTGAGCAGTCTGCTATTTTAATCCTTTCCTCTTATCTGTCAGGTAATCCTTGAAAGCCCACAGTGTACAAGCTTAGTTAACTGGCAGTACAAGACTGCAACATGTGTTTTGTCTTCTCTTACTTTTGTTGTGAGATACATGGTACATCTCTCTGACTTTCATCTCTGATAAGGATGACCTCAGAAATAGCAACTTACCCATGGAAGTGAGAAATATGAATGTCAGTCTTGACTTAATACCAATATAAGGATGATATGCTGAGCTTCTTAAGGCTTGTTCACATCCACCCATCTCTGAGGCTCTCCTGCCTCTATTTAACTATGGAAACAGTAGTACATGGGGGCCCAGGTTGAAAGCGGCCTAAAAAGGAAGTTGGGAGTATGGAAAGGGACGAATTTGCTGTTTGGTTGGCTGGTTGGTTGTGTGTACAAAATACCCTTCTTGCACTTTTAGGTGTGAGGAAGACTTTTTGCATTGTCAGCTAGTCAGACAGTCTGTCCTTGCTTACTAGCACTTGGCTTGGAAAGGCCTGGCAAAAAAGGGTTTAATAAAGCCTGCAGAGTCATGCTACAGTCTGAGGAAAAAGGGATTTTTTTTTTTTTTTGTATTTTGTTAACCCAGCCTCAGCCAAGAAGGAGATGCTAGTGCAGATCCTCGTATTTTATGCTAACAGCCTCATGGCTTATTTGCCTTCCTTAAGCACACTTGGATGCCAGCAGCTGTACTGCAACCAGTCAAATGCACAGCATGGACTTATGACTGCCTGACTCCGGTATGGTCACCTCCGTTTGCCCTTGTGTTGTCAGCTGAGCTCCCTTTGAAGCTCACCACCTTCAAGTTCTTCCAGGCTCCTGTCTTAGCTGCCTTGGTGTGGGGCAGAAACCTCATTGTGAGGGCTGCAGCCTGATGTGGCAGAAGAGGCATTTGCTGTGCTTGTGTTCATTCCTGAGCTGCTTTCTTGTGTTTGCTAGTTCTCGTGTTTTCTGTCAGCTTCCTCTCTTTCCTCTGTTACTGCTGAAGTGAAAATAGATTGAAACAACCCTGTCCTTCAATGTTAGGAGTCTGAAACAAAGAACTGGGCTGCCGTTGCTAACTGAGCAGCAAAAGGAGGAAGCCAGTGATCCCATGCTCTGAAACACTATGGCTGTTTCCAAGCTCTAACTGAACAGGCTTTTAATGGGCCTTGTTTCAGCTGACTGCTGCAAAAAGGTTTGTGTGCTCATTACTATGTCTCATGAACCCTTTCCGCTCTGTGTTTTTTCAGGCCATGGTGAGAGGGATCCTTGCTGCATTGGAGGAAGTCAAGCCAGAGGAGATCATGAGCAGTGCTTTCAACCTCGCTGCCACCCATGAGGACATCCACACGCTAAGGAACCTTTGCTGGCTGTGGGATGAGGTAGCATTTGCTGCAGTGTAGTGGTGTTCTCATGCAGTGTATACTGAAAATTATCCCTTGACCGTGGATGTGAGTTTTCTTTTCTAAGTTCTTTGCTGACCCCCCACTGCAGATCTCAGAAGTGTCTGTGTTCAGGCTCTGATTTTCAGCCTTGAAGGGCGCAGTATTTCTGAAAGCACCTGTMCTTCTTGTCTGGTGCTGCTTCCCAGAGTTAGTCACATTCAAGTGCAGCTTAATTGGAGTAGGTGACCATTTTTTCTAGCAAACTCTGAAGAGGTAACCACATGCAAAATTTTCAGAACAGAAGCTACGACTGGAGTTTTCTCGGGCAGCTGTCTACTCCAGGGTGGCCAGCAGATTAGCATGGCTGTACTTTTCATTTGATAAACCAGTGTTGTGTTTTTCCTCCCAAAGCTCACTGTTTATGATACCAATTGCAGATTCCTGCATGAATCTTGTGGTGTAAAGAAGGAAGGAAGACTATCCAGTGGTTATGCTTTCTCTGCTTTCTTCTATCCAAGATTGATTTCTAGGGGCTACACAGCCGTAAGAACATGGACCAGAGGAGTGTACCTCTCACGACAGACTGTGTCCTGGTGCCCATTGACTTGAGAATGTAGTGGGTGCAGGTGGACAGTCAAAGTGGCTTTTCCTTAGAATTGCATGAGGAGCGCAAGCAAGCAAGACAAGTCATTGTGGTTTTATTCTGGTTGCAGTCTGAGGTTGTGCTGTGTCTCATTTAACAACTGTGTCTCAATAACAGGTCATAGATATCAGAAAGAAGACCACCAAATGTTTTAATGCAGTGGGACAGAAAGGCAGCAAGCTTTGTGGACCTTTGTTGTAACGTCTCAGCCACTGCTTTTCTGCTTTGACCCACCATAAGGATTTCTCAGGTTTTCTCCCTTGATAGGTGCCACACAGGCAAGCGTGGCACTCAGGATGGTGCAGCCCGTAGAAGAGGGGTTTGCTCTGGGGTGCTCCCCAAGAGTTAAGGAAGTCTGGGTGTACCACGGCCAGAGTCACTACACTGTGGGGTTGCTGTAGCCCTCCAGTGACCCTGTGAGTGCTGAGCAAACCTACCCAGCAAAGGAGAAGTGACACCGCAGACTCACCCTGTAAGCACCTAGGTACTGTGAAATTTTGCACCAGGTTATCTGTTGAATATGCGTACTCTTTATCTGTTGACCATACTGTTGACCATACTGATGGATGAGGCCATTGGTTCTGTTGTGTAACCGTGGTCTGGCATGGTTTGAATGGATAATGAACCAAGGCCAGGAAGGATGAAAGAAAGTAAGCCACATACCTCTGCGTGGTCTCGGACTCACCGTCAGCCGGCCTGCGGACCCAACAAACCACCCATCAGCAGGGATGGCCCTGATGCCAACTGCCAGGGAGAACCTGAATCATCCCAGCACAGCCCGACTGTGGTGAGAACAATCTGGGGAAAACTCTACTGGAGGAGTGGCCCGTGAGGACAAGGAAAGGGCGAGAACAGTCATTGCACTGTGCATCCGTGTCTTAACCAAGAGCTCTGATATAGGTGTATATATGTTTAGTTCTGTCATTTTTCTAGCTTTACTATACTTTTTAGCTTTGTTATACTGGTAGCTTGTCTGGTGTTAATTGTTTAGTGTTGTCCAGCATCTGTCACATGTAGAACC
This sequence comes from Casuarius casuarius, assembly GCA_003342895.1. Taxonomy (NCBI): domain Eukaryota; kingdom Metazoa; phylum Chordata; class Aves; order Casuariiformes; family Casuariidae; genus Casuarius; species Casuarius casuarius. Next base: position 17,362 of record PTFA01000770.1, on the reverse strand, counting down.
ACTTAGGTCTATTAAGTTCTCATACTTGACAAATGCTGATCTCTCGAGTTCAGTGTGACTAACCCCGCAATCTGAAAGAAGCCCGACGCCCCTCTATTGGTGCGTCACACCCTCCCTCTCCTTCCCCTGGGGAAGGGAGTCCCCAGGCAATGCAGGACTCGGCTTTGGCTGATGGGAGGGGAAGCAGACGGAGCCTCTCAGGGTGCACGAGGGAGTCTTCCAAAGCCCAGGGCTGAACCAGGGACCGTTGGGTCTTCTCCCTGACCCTCTCCCAGCCGAGCTCATTCTGCCCTGGCCCACTCCGCCCGGCCCTCTTACCCCTTGTGGGGAGCTGGGGCTGCCCCAGCTCAGGGCAAATGGTGCACAAACACTCAAGCTATGAAACAGAAACACCTGCTCTCCTATGTGTCATACAATCAGACCCAAGCAGCTGTCCTCGCTAAGACTCTGCATGCAGTGCTACCTGGGTGGGAGTCCAAATCTAAAGCACTCCTTACATCTTTAATTCAGCTGTTGGGCAGGAGTTGCTGATGTGGATACATCGAGCGATGTGATACAGCGAGCTTTTCTACCTACAGCCTTTCCTGGGACCTGCTCAGCTCCCAGCTTCCCTTGCCAAGGCTTTCTTGACCGTAGTGAGGGGGCAGGTCAGCAGAATGAGGACAGGGTCAGTTCAGGACCTGAGAGGTTCAGGGCCAGGCACAGGCACGTCCACAACATAACTCAGGCACGGTTTAAGGACAAAGAGAACAGTTCCCCAGCAAGGGGGAGGAGGCCTCGCAGTGACGCTGGTAACTCTCTGTCTCCCCTGCTCTTGTGCCCAGCAGATCCCCCTCCCTGTCTGCCTGCAGCCCCTCCATGCCTACCCCGCTGCCCAGCACAGCACGCGAGTCCTGGCCCTGCAGCCCCTCAGGCAGCTCCTGCTGCCCCAGGGACAGAGCAGCCTGCCCTGAGCTGGTGCACAGAGAAACCTGTTTCTCATTTTCTGCCTCTGAATACTGCCCTGCTCTTCTGGGATGTCCCTGCTCCCCAGAGAGCCTTTCCCCAGGTCAGTGTGTCTGTGTGGCTTGGCCGTTCCTGCACCCCTACCCTGGGCTCCCCACATGGCCCTGGGCTGGCGGTGCTGCTCTGCAGAGCGAGCAGGCTGTGGGACCATGGGGCCACAGGGTGACTCCTGACTCTGCACGGGCCGTGCTGGTTGGGGTGGTAAGCAGACCCAGCCAAACAAGGCTCATCACCACTGACACTGCTGGCACGTGTCTGCCCTCATGGGTGGTGCTCAGAGCAACCCCAGGGCATCTGCAATAGCAGGAGTTGTTTTCAGGTGTGCACTAGCTCTGGCCTGTGGTGTTTCACTGGGGTTACATGAATCAGTCTCCAGTCCCCATTCCTTGGGCTTCCACTGCCTTTCCAGGGATTGCAGAACCCTCCTTTCCCTATGCATACCTGGATTTAATGCTTTGTCTTTGGGTGACTCTACCATCGACTGTCCCTTGTTTGGTGAGACTCCACTCACTGCCCACCCCCAGGCCCACAATGTCCCTGGAGATCCCCTGAGCTTTCCTGGGGGCTCAGGTTCCCTTCCAGAAGGATGGGCATCTGTCATCAGCATTGTCACCTGCGTGACAGCTCTAAACACACAGTCCAGAGACCATTCAGCATCTCCACCGGCAGTGGTCACCGAGAAATGAACCCTGAATCCAGCCCTTGGTCCCTGAAAGATCACACTGGGACTCTGCACTCATCCCATGGAGCCCACGGAGTACACATGCAGAGCAGCAGGCCCTTTCATGGTGCCATCCCTTGGGCGTATTTTTGACCCCAGCTTCTGAAGAAAGGCCAGACTTCAGGCACGTCACACAGGAGATCTCCTTTTATTACAAGAGCTATTCTGGAGGCCAGGTCTGGCCTAAGAGTGCCTATTGCCTTGTCCTGCCTGAACTTACAGGACACATGCACATGGAAACACAACCCGACCACTACCAGGTTATGAGAACGACTGGGCCGTATATCCAGAAGAGAGCACAGGACAGCATGGGAATGAAAATAACACCTTTAAAAAGAGAAAGTCCTGCTGCTGTTGGTGGACATGTCTTGGGAAAGCTGCAGCCACCACACAAAGGCTGCAGTGAGGAAATGCCTGCTGTGGCAGTGGGGGGATGGTCCTGAGGAGCACAGGGTCTGTCTCCACAAGCTGCTGCCTGACTGCCCTCCCCTCTACTTCCCCTTCACTTGTAGTTTTGGAGCACTGGAGAGGGAAGGGACCAGCCCAAGGTGGTGCCACCCTTGCAGGAGAGGAATGTGAGCTCACACTTTGACAATGGCCAGGGAAGCTGAGCTCTCCTAATGGACATGGGAACCATGGTCTCACCCCACCTTTATTTGTGTGAGCCTGACTCTGTCCCCTGAGCTCTCTTGCTGTCAATGCAAAAGAGACACTGCAAATGCAAACTCTCCTCATTGCACTGAAAGCATTTGAGGGAGCTCAGGCTAGCAGACTCTGAGGTTCCCCAATCTCTGCTGAAGAAGGGGCAAGTCTTGCTTCCTGCTTCAACATGGTATCTTGGTCAGATTCAAATGAGAGATTCCTGAGGACAAGTAGCATGATCCAAAGCTTTTTTTTTTTCTTTTTACAAGAACGTAACAGAGGAAAGGAAAGAAAGAAATGAACAACACATAGCCTTGAGGCCAAATGCCCTGTGAATGATGAGTGGATGCACTGGGACAGTTACTGGTGCTGACATTGTACCCATTGAACCAGTTTCCTCAGCCCATCCTTGAGCTCCTTGTTCCTCATGCTGTAGATGAGGGGATTCACTGCTGGAGGCACCACCGAGTACAGAACAGYCACCACCAGATCCAGAGCTGGGGAGGAGATGGAGGGGGGCTTCAGGTAGGCAAATGTGAGAGTGCTGACAAACAGGGAGACGACGGCCAGGTGCGGGAGGCACATGGAAAAGGCTTTGTGCCGGCCCTGCTCAGAGGGGATCCTCAGCACAGCAGTGAAGATCTGCACGTAGGACAGCACAATGAAAGCAAAACACACAAAGACTAAACAAAGACTAACCAAAACAAACCCAACTTCCCTGAGGTAGAAGCCTGAGCAGGAGAGCTTGAGGATCTGGACCATTTCACAGAAGAACTGCGCCACAACATTGCCTTGGCAGAGTGGTATTGAAAATGTATTTGCCGTGTGCAGGAGAGCATAGAGAAAACCACTGGCCCAAGCAGCTCCTGCCATTTTAGCACAAGCTCTGCTATCCATGAGCATGCCATAGTGTAGGGGTCTGCAGATGGCGATAAAGCGGTCATAGGCCATGACTGTGAGAAAAGAATATTCTGCTGAGAACAAGAAGAAAAGCAGAAAGACCTGGGCAGCACATCCTGAGTAGGAAATGGCCCTGGTGTCCCTCAGGGAATTGGCCATAGATTTGGGGACAGTGGTGGAGATGGAGGCAAGGTCCAGGATGGAGAGATTGAGGAGGAAGAAGTACATGGGGGTGTGGAGGCGGTGGTCGCAGGCTACGGCTGTGATGATGAGGCCGTTGCCCAGGAGGGCAGCCAGGTAGATGCTCAGAAACAGCAAGAAGTGCAAGAGCTGCAGCTCCCGTGTGTCCATGAACGCCAGGAGGAGGAACTCATTGAAGGAGCTGCTGTTAGACATTTGCCTGCCCTGGGCATGGGGGGCTGTCCAAGGAGCAAAAGACATTGAGAAGTTAGGAGACACTTTTCAAGCAAAAAAAAAAAAAAAACAAAATGTTCCAGTTTTCATCCAACCCCCCATTTTGAACCTCCCATACTGCATCTCTCTTTGCTGAGAGGATCTTTGTGCAGCTGCCTTTTTTGAGCTCCGCTTTGCACTAGCTGAGTGTGCTGTGAGGAGCAGGGGCCTCTGCTCATGGGCTCCAGAGGAGTCAGTCCTGTTGTACAGGGGTGGGAAGGAAGGAATGGAGTTGACTAGCTCTGACATACAGAATTTCTGCCAGATGAAATTCATTTCTCATGCAGAAGGCCTTTTCAGCATCTTCACCACCAGTTCTAAAGAATGAGGTTTCAAGAAACAGAGTTTTAGTGATTTTGTAATTTTTTTTTTCTTTTAGATGTCCTTGTTCCCCCTGAGGAGTGTTCCTCAAAGGTAGACATCTTTGGCATTTCTACTGAGTCCTGAGAGGACAGGATTCACTCTCCCCTGGTGCAGAGTGAGGACACCTAGTCTGTCTATTAGCCTTGATCCCAGCTGTCCTGGCTTCTCACCTCTTTGAGCTGGAGGATGATCACACTCATATGTTGCCTTAAAAAGAAATGAGCCCCTGCTAGAGCAGAGGAGTCCAGTTTCAAGGTGCAGATCTCCCTTTCTCAGAGAACCAGAGGGAGGTCTCTACATTCCCCTTGTAGCCAAGGACACATAGGGCTCTTTTCAGCTGCCCTGTACAGCTGCCCACCACCATTTCCATACTCTTTGCACCTCTGCAGCTTCTTCATGGTCTCTCAGATAGCACAGAGATGCTATGAGACAGCTGGGCCCTTCTGCAGGTCAGCTTGCAGCCTGGCAGGACGCCGAGGGAAACGGTCAAATGTCCTAAAGACGGTCTCTCCTTAAGAGGGAGTCTGCTATTTTCCCAACCCCATGGACTGCATTTCCTGCAGCCCCACAGGTCAGAAGGGGCTTGGGGCAACCTCCCTCCCATGCAGACCCCTCTGTTGCACAACTCACAGGGTCAGTGTCAGAACTGCGGCTGAACCCTCCTGACCCGAGGGAGCCCGAGAGAAGAGCAGGAGCAGCATGGACAGGAGGGGAAACAAGGAGCAAAACGATGATCCTGCTGCCAAGGGAGGCAAGGAGACAGAGACAGAGGGGCACCCAGGAAAGTCTTCACCTTACCCAGCTGGGCATGCTGCCTCACAGACAGCAACATCGCAGGGCAGTTGTTCTTGGCCCCTTTGTTGGGCAGCATGAAATGGGCCCGTGGTAGGTGAGATGCCCCTCTCTTCTGCCGGAGGTCTGGCTGCAGAGGAGGTGGCTCATGCCCCGGACTCCATTGCTGTCAGGGCAGAGGCACTGCTGGGTGGGAGAGGAGATGTGGGGGGCTTGCTCAGAGAAAGAAAGTGCCTGCATCAGAGGGACTGCCCATGACTTGCCCAAATCCATCCTCCCATGATAATTCTGTTTGTTCATCTCATGCCCTGCCCAGCTCTGCTGCCTGCAGCTGTCCCTGCGGGGAGCTGTTTCTCTGTCCCAACAACTATTCCCAATCAGTGATCACAGACCCCATCCCATCCTCTGTGGGCTCAGTTCTGCCTACAGAAACCTCCTGGCTCAGGGCACTGTCCAGGGACATCTCTGTGCATGCAGGTCCTAAGGAGCAGGTCACATAAACCCCAATGAGGCCATAAAAGTGATGCTGATGCTGTCTGTAGGCTGAGGTGGGGATAAAGGGGTTTGCTGAGGTTTCTCACAAACCTCCTGATCTCTGAGAGAGAAAGTTGAGGAGTCCCAGTGCCTTGCCAAACCAGAAAACCCTTTCCTTTTTTGTCCCTGCCAAAATAAGGAAACTGAAAGCACAGATGCCAGAAGGAAAGCTCCTTCCCTTTCAAAGAGCTGGGTTTTTTCACCTCTCTCTTGAAAAGACCCCTCAAATATGCCCTGTGCATGAGCTAGAGCTGTGAGCAGCCCTGAACCATGTAGCACCCTCTCAACAGGAGAATGAACTTGACCTGCTGGGGATGATCCTCCTACCCAGAGCTTCTCCCTGTTGCACCGTGAGGAATTCCCCGGGCAGGCTGAGTGCTGACCCTCACAGGTGGCAGAGTCACTGCTCCAGGCACACGACACCCTGGGGCACAGGGACAGTGCTCTGAATTACAGCCCTGGGCAGACTGGGTGCAGATCCCAGCTTCACACCTCTGTAGCATCCCTGGGAGAAGGTAACAGCATGCCCTGTCTCTGTGACAGTGTGGCTGGGAATCCCTGCTCTGAAGGACCTCCTCCTCCTCTGCACTCAAGAAGCCGGTGAGACATCCTAAAAAAACTATCAGTCATGAGATGAGATGGCTTTAGAAGACCCCTCCAAGAACCCCAGTAGTATTGCTCTGCAGCCAGAGACTCACCATGTCAAGGGCTGTGGAGATTTCTCCCACACGGAGCTCTCCTCTGTCCTGCCACTCCACACTGCCTTGCACTTCTCTCTGTCTTGTCTTATCTTACGTCAGGAAGAGCAGGCAGTGTCCAGAGCCCTGCTGCTCTTTGCAGAGAAGCTGCTCCTGTACAGAGCTGTCTCACAATGGTGCTGCCAGGTTGCCATGAGCTCCCTCTGTCCCAGGAGCCTGGCCCCACTCGGCAACAATGGCCCAGCTGAAAGGATGGCTTTATTTCTCCTTTGCACTCCCTCCTCCTGGGAGATGTTCACTGAGGCAGGCTAAAATAATCATGCAGATCTCTACATTGCAAACAGCTCATGGAATTCAGTGCAGACACTTGATTTGGTGACATAAAAATAGCCCAGCAGCATCATGTCAGATGCTTGGGGTGTCCAGCACAACCACATGTCTCTAGTAGGTACAGCATGGGACCTACAGGAAAACCATGCCCTTCTGTACTGGTTGCTGGGCAAGTGCCCCGGGACATCACAGCTTTCCTGCCTGTGCCCAAATAAAAGAATCCCACCACTACCTTTAGGTCCATCACGTCTACCTGCAAAATCCATGACGTCTACCTCCAACCATCCTGCATAGATGGGAGGCACATGACAGAGATCTCCACTCTTCACTAGCACCCTGTCCTTCCTGGAGATCAGTTCACCTTTGTCACAAGCCCCAGAGTGCTACAAATCAGCTCAGGCAGCCAACCCCTCTCCTGCTATTCCTGCACAGCCCAGGTCTGTTTCTCCCTGGCCTTGCATACTGCAGTGTCTGCTCTTTCAGTGGGAACCACCTTTCACCATTACACCGTCACCTGCTACCTAGGCCAGCATGGCTCTGCTCTGAAGTGCAGCCATTGCACACATGGTGTCCTTTGCTCTTGGCAACATGTTTCACCACAACCAGTCTGTGCTCTGTGTCTCAGCTGAGGCTCTGCAGCCCAAATATACACAAGTGCATGCAGCCTGGGGCACAGACAGGAGCAGATGGAGATGCACAAGCTGTCAGAGGACTACAGCACTGCTGGAATAACTGAGATGTGGTGGAATCACTCACACAACTGGAAGGCTATGCTGGTAGGGTACAAGGTCTTCAGGAGAGACTGTGAGGGAAGAGGAGGAGGGAGGGTGCCCTTTGTGGGAAGGGGCAGTTCAGATGTATGGAGCTCTTCCATGGGATGGTCAGGTCTTGGGTGAAAGCCTGTGGGGGAGCATGAGAGGAAGGGTGACATTGTGACCACCTGCTGAGGGTAAGGAAGTGGACACAGTCTCCTTTAAGCAACCTGAAGTGCAAACAGCAGAGTGCTTAAGGAGTCCAGCAGGTTTCTGGAGGGCATCAGGGACAACTTCTTAGCACAGCTGCCAGATGGGCCAAAAAGGGTGATGCTTTCCTTGATCTGGAAATTGCTATCAAGGAGGAACTGAGCAGGGATGGGATAGTCGGTGTCTGCCTTGCCTATAGTGAGCATGAAAAAGGAGTCCCAGATCCTGCAGGGAGTGAGGAAGAACTTCAGCAGAGTGCAGACCACGGACTCCAGAGGAGCAGACTTGGGCCTCCCCAGGGGAATGGTGGGGGGCCCCATGGGAGGCAGCTCTAAAGGGCCAGGAGCTCCGGAAAGGCAGGAGGTCTTCAAGGACTGCACCTGCCAAGCACAAGCATGGTTCATAGCAATAGGAACCTCACCATCAGCGTCCAAGTTATGTGCCCACTGCTGCTCTATCAGCTGCTAAGGCAGGAGTGACCTCGCATGCACAGGCCCCAGCCATGAGCCTGCTGGTAGCCTATCAGAGGCTGAGGCAGAAGGGACCCCACAAGCAGGAACTCAAACCTTGTCCATCAGAGAAGCTGAAAGGCCATCAGCAGCAGCCCCATGGGCTTGGTAGATGATTGTAAGGTCACCTCTATCTGAGCAGCTGATAGGCCAGCACTTGGCTAATGCTTGGGGCAATTGTTTGTGAGGTCACTTCTGCCCCAGGACTTGATAGGCCAGCAAGAGGCACAGGGCTAGGATGTTGATTGTGAGGTCATTTAGAACTGTGTAGCTGATAGGCCAGAAACAGTTGGATGGCTTGGACAGTGACTGTGAGATCACTTCCATCTCAGCCTCTGATAGGCCAGCAGCAGGTGCATGGCTCAGGTGATGACTGTGGGGACATTTCTGCCTGAGTACCTGACTGGATGGAAGCCAAGACCATGCTGAGGTCATTTCTGTAAGGGAAGGTGAAAGACCAGCAGCAGGTCCATTGGGTTGGTAGGGGATTATGAGGTCAGTTGTATCTGGTCAGCTGATAGGCCACCAGGAGGCTGATAGTTGGGGACATTTGTATGAGATTAATTCTGTCTCAGAAGCTCATGGGAGAGTAGGAGGCCCACAGCCATGAAGGTGCCTGTGAGGTCACGTCTGCCTCTGCAGGTGATGGACTGAGAGCAGGCACATGGGTGGGAAAGTGGCTGTGAGGTCACTTCAGTGGGTGAAGCTGACAGGTCAGCACTTGACTCCTGTCTGGGGTAGATGGTTGTCAGGTCCTGTCTGCCTGAGTACCTGATAGGCCACCAACAGGCACAGGGCTAGGATGTGGGTTTTGTGGTCACTCCTGTCTCTGCTGGGTGCAACTCGTTCTGTGCAGAGAGTGAGGAGTGGCATGGACAGCCCTGGACCATGAGTGGTTTTGGGCCACTGGGCTCTGTGCAAGACACAGAAATACATTTCTAATGCTGCAGGCCTGGTAATAACAGAGATCTTTTTAAAAATGTCAATAAAAATGAAACCACAACACAATTAAGAAAATGATCTAAAGTGAAGAAACATTTTGTTACACTTCCCAGCTTTTAATTTTTTAAATGTTTTGTGTTCTTCTTGTCTTTCTTCGCTTTGTTGTATTTTTTTTTTAATATACTGGTTCTTTTTTTGTTTGTTTGTTTTTTGAAAAGGCAATTGATTTCCAGAATTGAGGAGGGATGCAATCACAGGGTCACTGATGCCTGGTGCCGTTGTAGGTGCTCTGGTCCCCTCTGCAGCTCCAACAGGCTCCGGCCTCCCACAGCTCCGCTCTGAGAGCTGCCAGGCCCAGGCAGGTACCTCAGGTACACCGGGGCCTCTCCAAGTGTCCCTGGATGCTTGGGGTTAGATGCCTGAGCTCTGCCTGGAAAGGCGAAGAAGAGTTTTTCAACATTTCAAAAATATGAACACACTTTCATCAGCTAAAATGGTTGACTAATTTTAAGGTCAACTTTTCCCATGATAAAATAGTGGAAATTTTCAGGCTTGGTATGAGTCTTGGGAGAAGAACATTGAACTGCCCCTGAACTTGTTTGACCACTGCTCTGTCTATTATGCTGTGGATATAGTCATAATAATTCCTCACATATTTTCATGTCCTGATTATATTGATCATTTCTAAAGGCATCTTTGCATCAGATGACCTGGACACACGCACTTTCCATTGCTTTCCAGTCTTCCTCCTGGGTAAATCCATGCTGACTGTTCCCTATCACCTTTTCTTTCATATGCCCAGAAATGTGATCCGAGAGGATTCGCTCCATGGCACACTCCTCGCCAAAGTGAGGCTGAACTACCTGCAGCTCCCTGGGTTCTCCTGTTGGCCTTTCTTGAAGATGGATGTTACATTTGCCTTTCTCCAGTCATTGGGAGCTTGCCCAGTCTCCATAACATTTGAAAGATGACAGTGAGTGGCCTTGCAGTGGCAGCAGTCAGCTCTTACAGCATCCTCATATGCAGCCCACTCAACCCCACTGACTTGCAGAGTTTGAGTTCTCACAAGTAATGCCTCACTAACCTCATCCACTGTTGGTTGCTTTTCTCCTCTGGAGTCCTGACTCAAGGCACAACAGCCTGGGAGACCTTTCTGGTGAAAACTGAAGCTAACAAGGCGTCGAGTTCCTCAGACCTATCCGTTCTGCTGTTACTAGATTCCCTGTCCCATTCAGCCTGGAAGCCTGCATTTTCCGTTTTGTTCTTTGATTCTTATGAAGCAGCAGCAGCTCACCTCCATGCCCTTGACGTCCCCTGCAAGTGCGAATCCTAAGGAAGCTTTGTCTTCCCTAACACCATGCCAACATCGCTGGACAATATTTTTGAATTCCTCGTGTGCAGCATCTCCTTCCTTCCCCTTCCCATATGCTGCCTTATTGCCCTGCAGCTCAGGTGTGAGTTCCTCTTTAGCCAAGCTGGTCCCCTGAGATGTCTGCTAGTTGTGCTGAGTATCAGTGTGAACCATGCTTGTGCTTGGCGGGTGCTGTCCTTAAAGGCCTGCTGGCTTTCTGGAGCTCCTGGGCCCTTGAGAGATGCCTCCCATGGGACCGCCGATCAGTCCCCTGGAGAGGCCCAAGTCTGCTCCTCTGGAGTCCAGGGTCTGCACTCTGCTGCAGTTCTTCCTCACTCCCTTCAGGATCTGGGACTCCACTTTTTCATGGTCACTGTAGGCAAGGCAGACACTGACTATCCCATCCCTGCTCACTTCCTCCTTGATAGCAATTTCCAGATCAAGGAAAGCATCACCCTTTTTGGCCCATCTGGCAGCTGTGCTAAGAAGTTGTCCCTGATGCCCTCCAGAAACCTGCTGGACTCCTTAAGCACTCTGCTGTTTGCCCTTCCAGTGAATCTCAGGGAGAAAAAGGTCTCCCAATAAGAACCAGAGCCTGTGATGCACAGACTTCCTCAGGTTGCTTAAGGGAGACTGTGTCCACTTCCTCACCCTCAGCAGGTGGTCATAGTGTCACCCTTCCTCTCATGCTCACCCAAACCCTGACCATCCCATGGAAAAGCTCCATCCATCTGAGCTGGCCCTTCCCACAAAGGCATCCTCCCTCCTCTTCTTCCCTCACAGTCTCTCCTGAAGACCTTGTACCCTACCAGCATAGCCTTCCAGTTGTGTGAGTGATTCCACCACATCTCAGTTATTCCAGCAGTGCTGTAGTCCTCTGACAGCTTGTGCATCTCCATCTGCTCCTGTCTGTGCCCCAGGCTGCATGCACTTGTGTATATTTGGGCTGCAGAGCCTCAGCTGAGACACAGAGCACAGACTGGTTGTGGTGAAACATGTTGCCAAGAGCAAAGGACACCATGTGTGCAATGGCTGCACTTCAGAGCAGAGCCATGCTGGCCTAGATAGCAGGTGACRGTGTAATGGTGAAAGGAGGTTCCCACTGAGAGAGCAGACACTGCAGTGCCCAAGGCCAGGGAGAAACAGASCTGGGCTGTGCAGGAATRGCAGGAGAGGGGTTKGCTGCCTGAGCTGATCTGTAGCACTCTGGGGCCTGTGACAGAGGTGAACTGATCTCCAGGAAGGACAAGGTGCCACTGAAGAGTGGAGACATCGGTGTCATGTGCCTCCCATCAATGCAGGACGGTTGGATGTAGACGGGATGGACTTTGCCTAAAGGTAGTGGTGGGATTCTTTTATTCAGGCACAGGCAGGAAAGCTGWGATGCCCTTGGGGCATTTGCCCAGCAACCAGTACAGAAGGGCATGGTTTTCCTGTAGGTCCCATGCTGTACCTAYTRGAGACATGTGKTTGTGCTGGACACCCCAAGCATCTGACATGATGCTGCTGGGCTATTTTTATGTCACCAAATCAAGTGTCTGCACTGAATTCCATGAGCTGTTTGCAATGTAGAGATCTGCATGATTATTTTAGCCTGCCTCAGTGAACATCTCCCAGGAGGAGGGAGTGCAAAGGAGAAATAAAGCCATCCTTTCAGCTGGGGCACTGTTCCCGAGTGGGGCCAGGCTCCTGGGACAGAGGGAGCTCATGGCAACCTGGCWGCACTGCCCAGASACAGCTGTGTGCAGGAGCAGCTCCTCTGCAAAGAGCAGCAGGGCTGTGAGCACTGCCTGCTGCTGCTGACATGAGATGAGAGAAGGCAGGGAGAAGTGCAAGGCAGTGTGGAGTGGGAGGACAGAGGAGAGCTCCTGGTGGGAGAAATCTTCACAGCCCTTGACGCGGTGAGTCTCTGKSTGYAGAGCAATACTACTGGGGTTCTTGGAGGGGGTCTTCTGAAGCCATCTCTTCTCATGACTGAAATGTTTTTTAGAGACTGTTTTTTTATGATGTCTCACCCGGCTTCTTGAGTGCAGAGGAGGAGATGCTTCAGAGCAGGGATTCCCAGCCACACTGTCAGAGGGACAGGGCATGCTTCTACCTTCTCCCAGGGAYGCTGCAGGGGTGTGAAGCCAGGGTGTGCACCCAGGACTGCACCGGGACTGTAATTCAGAGCAGTGTCCCTGTGCCCCAAGGTGTCTTGTGCCTGGAGCAGTGACTTTGCCACCTGTGAGGGTCAGCACTCAGCCTGCCCAGGGAATTCCTCACGGTGCAGCRGGGAGAAGCTCTGGGTAGGAGGATCAGCCCCGGGAGGGCAGGTTCATTCTCCTGTTGAGAGGGTGCCGCATGGGTCGGGGCTGCTCACAGCTCTAGCTCATGCACAGGGCATATTTGAGGGGTCTTTTCAAGAGAGAGGTGAAAAAAATGGCTCTTTGAAAGGGAAAGAGCTTTCCTTCTGGTATCTTCACTTTCAGTTCCCTAATTTTGTCAGGGAGAAAAAAAGAAAGAGTTTTCTGGTTTGGCAAGGCACTGGGACTCCTAAACCTTCACTCTGAGAGATTAATAGGTCTGTGAGAACCCTCAGGAAACCCCTACAGTCCCACCTCAGCCTACAGACAGCACCAGCATCATCTTTATGGCCTCATTGGGGTTTATGTGACCTGCTSCTTAGGACCTGCATGCACAGAGATGTCCCTGGACAGTGCCCTGAGCCAGGAGGTTTCTGTAGGGCAGAACTGAGCGCACAGAGGATGGGATGGGGTCTGTGATCACTGATTGGGAATAGTTGTTGGGACAGAGAAACAGCTCCCYGCAGGGACAGCTGCAGGCAGCAGAGCTGGGCAGGGCATGAGGTGAACAGAATCATCATGGGAAGATGGATTTGGGCAAGTCATGAGCAGTCCCTCTGGATGCAGGCATTTTCTTCCTCTGAGCAAGCCCCCCATGTCTCCTCTCCCACGCAGCAGAGCCTCTGCCCTGACAGCAATGGAGTCCAGGGCATGAGCCACCTCCTCTGCAGCCAGACCTCCGGCAGAGGAGAGGGGCATCTCACCTGCCATGGGCCAATTTCATGCTGCCCAACAAAGGAGCCGAGAGCAACTGCCCTGCGATGTTGCTGTCTGTGAGGCAGCATGCCCAGCTGGGTAAGGTGAAGACTTTCCTGAGTGCCCCTCTGTCTCTGTCTCCTTGCCTCCCTTGGCAGCAGGATCATCGTTTTGCTCCTTGTTTCCCCTCCTACCCATGSTGCTCCTGCTCTTCTCTCAAGCTCCCTCGGGTCAGGAGGGTTCAGCCGCAGTTCTGACACTGACCCTGYGAGYTGTGCAACAGAGGGGTCTGCATGGGAGGGAGATTGCCCTAACCCCCTTCTGACCTGTGGGGCTGCAGGAGATGCAGTCCATGGAGTTGGGAAAAGAGCAGATCCTCCCTTAAGGAGAGACCGTCTTTAGGACATTTGACTGTTTCCCTGGGGCATCCTGCCAGGCTGYGAGCTGCCCTCCAGAAGGGCTCAGTTGTCTCACAGCATCTCTGTGCTATCTGAGAGACCCATGAAGAAGCTGCAGAGATGCAAAGAGCATGGAAATGGTGGTGGGCAGCTGTACAGGGGCAGCTGAAAAGAGCCCTGTGTGTCCTTGGCTACAGGAAGTGTGGAGACCTCCCTCTGGTGCTCTGAGAAATGGTGAGAAGCTTGGAGATCTGCACCTTGAAACTGGACTCCTCTGCTTTCAGCAGTGGCTGGATTCTTTCTAAGGCAACATGTGAGTGTGATCATCCTCCAGCTCRAAGAGGTGAGAAGCCAGGACAGCTGGGAYCAARGCTAATAGACAGRCTAGGTGTCCTCACTCTGCACCAGGKGAGAGTGAATCCTKTCCTCTCAGGACTCAGTAGAAATGCCAAAGATTTCTACCTTTGAGGAACACTCCTCAGGGGGAACAAGGACATCTAAAAGAAAAAAWATATATATTAAAAAATCCCTAAAACTCTGTTTCTTGAAACCTCATTCTTTAGAACTGGTGGTGAAGATGCTGAAAAGGCCTTCTGCATGAGGAGTGGATTTCACCCGGCAGAAATTCTGTATGTCAGAACTAGTCAACTCCATTCCCTCCTTCCCACCACTGTACAACAGGACTGACTCCTCTGGAGCCCATGAGCAGAGGCCCCTGCTCCTCACAGCACGCTCAGCCAGTGCAAAGTGGAGCTCAGACAAGACAGCTGCACAAAGATCCTCTCAGTAAAGAGAGATGCAGTATGGGGGGCTCAAAATGGGGGGTTGGATGAAAACTGGAATATTTGGGGGGGTTTTTTTGCTTGAAAAGTGTCTCCTAACTTCTCAATGTCTTTTGCTCCTTGGACAGTCCCCCGTGCCCAGGGCGAACAAATGTCCAACAGCAGCTCCCTCAACGAGTTCCTCCTCCTGGGGTTTGCGGACACACGGGAGCTGCAGCTCTTTCACTTGTCGCTCTTCCTGGGCATCTACCTGACTGCCCTCCTGGGCAACGGCCTCATCATCACAGCCGTAGCCTGCGACCACCACCTCCACACTCCCATGTACTTCCTCCTCCTCAACCTCTCCATCCTCGACCTTGGCTCCATCTCGACCACTGTCCCCAAATCCATGGCCAACTCCCTGTGGGACACCAGGGTCATTTCCTACTTGGGATGTGCTGCCCAGCTCTTCCTGCTTGCCTTCTTGTTTTCAGCAGAGTATTCTCTCCTCACTGTCATGGCCTATGACCGCTTTGTTGCCATCTGCAAACCCCTGCACTATGGGACCATCATGGACAGCAGAGCTTGTGTCCAAATGGCAGCAGCTGCCTGGGCCAGTGGTTTTCTCAATGGTCTCCTGCACACTGGGAACAC
>PTFA01000769.1:21926-32751 GCA_003342895.1 Casuarius casuarius | reverse complement strand
CCTGGGCGGCCACTCGGCCTCCTACGGCGCCCAGCCCGCCGCCGCGCTCTCGGCCTCCTACGGCGCCCAGCCCGCCGCCGGCCACTCGGCCTCCTACGGCGCCCAGCCCGCCGCCAGCCTGCCCGGCTCCTACGGCGCCCAGTCCGCCGCCGCCCTCTCCGCCGGCTACGGCGCCCAGGCCGCCTCCTCGCTGGCCGCCTCCTACAGCAGCCAGGCCGCGGCGGCGTCCTACAAGGCGCAGGCCTCCGCGCCGCTCGCCGCGGCCTACCGAGCGCAGGCCTCCGGCTCCGCGGCGGCGTCGTACGCAGCGCAGCAGCCCGCCGCCGCCTCCTTGGCCGCCTACCGAGCCCAGCCGGGGACCGCGTACGACGGGCCGAGCCAGCTGGGGCAGCAGGCAGCCTCGTACCTGGGCATCTCTCAGACCGCCGCTGCCGCTGTCGCACCGCCGTACGAGCGCACCCGCCTCTCCCCGCCCCGGAGCGCTGGCTATGACGATCCTTACAAAAAATCGGCTGCTCTGGCGAAAAGGTACGCACCCAGGCCAGGGACGGTGCCGTGCGCGTAGCGCCTCCGCCCCGAGGATCCCGCCGAGGGCGCGAGCGCCCGGCGCGGCTCTCCGCCTCCGAGCTCGGAGCGGAGCGGAGCGCGTCCCGCTAACACACTAAACCGCGTCGCTCCGAAGCGCTGGGGGGGCGCGGGCGTTACTCACACCCCGCCGGCGAGCTGACGGAGCGGCTCTCCCCTCCGCCGGGCGCAGGCCCTCGCGTAACCCCTCCGCTTGTGCGAAGCGCGCGGTGCGTCCGCCCGGGGGGCGCGGGGCTGGGCTCACCCCCTTTTTTTCCAGATCCGCCGGTTGCGCTGGACGCGTGCGGGGCTTCTTACCCACAGCCGCGCGCGAGGTCCGGGCTGGGGGGCTGCAGGCGTCCCCCGCCCCGGGCAGCAGCGCGCGGGCCTCGGCCGGGGGGGATGCGGCTGCTGCGCCTCGATGTCGGCGTCCCGCTGAGACGGCGAAGGGCGCCGCGGTCCCGGCGGCGGGGCAGAGCCGTGGGCGCGCTCGCGGGGGCCGGCTGCCATCCCGCGCCGATCCGGAGCGGCGGCCCAGAATCCTGATCCCCGCGGGCGACAGCCCCCTCCTCCCCTCGCCCGATGACGGGCTGCGGCGTTGCCCAAGAGCCGCGGGCTCGCCGAGCGCTCGCTTTCCCGGCTGCCCAAGAATCGGGGGAAATTGGCTTCGTTTTTGTCCCGAGCGCTCCCCACATCCGCTGCGGGACGCTTAAAAATAGCAAAGCTCAGCTGTCCGAGGCCGGACGGCTCCGAGCGGAGCGGATCGAGCCGCGCGCTCCGGCGGTACGCCCGGGCAAGACGAGCGCTAACGAGCCGTCTCGCTCCGGCGCGTTTCAGGATTCTGGGCGCCCTCCTGCCGGAAGCGGTTCCCGTCTCGCCCTGGAGGGATCTCCGCGGCGCGCGCGCCTTCCCGGCCGCGGCGTCGGCTCTCCCGCCCCCTTCGCTCTATTCACGACATGTCTCTTCTCTCGACCAGGTACAATTCCGATCGCCGTTTATCTGACCTCTCAGATTACCGTCGTTTAGCGGACTCGCCGCTCGCGTACCGCCGTTCGCCGACAAAGTCCCCGATGGATTACCGCCGCCTTCCAGAAGCACATTCCGATTACGCCCGCTACTCGGGCGGCTATGGCGATTACATGCACACGGCCCGGATGCACTCCGGCTACCAGCGCCGCCTGTAGTGGGGCGCCTGTGCCGGGGGGCCACGGTTAGACATTCCCCGTCGGGACGTACTTTCTTAGCATAAAGCCAATCCGCCTCTTTCTTAGGCTCGCTTTCTCTTCGGTTCTCAGCATCGCGCGTTCCTCCCCCTCCCGCGCTCTCAGGTGTCGGCGCGGCCGCGCGTCTGGCTCTCGTTCCTTGTCGCTTGGCTGCGGACGCCGGCGTCGCTCCTCGGCGAGCGCGGGGGTCCAGCGCGTTAGCGTCCTCCCGGCCTTCGTTCCGCGCGGGGCGGGGGGCGGTTATTTTTAGCTGCCTTGTTCTTTTTTTTTTTCTTTTTGTTGGGTTTTTAGAAGGATCCGAACTCACGGTTTCAGGAACCTCGGCGCCCCGAGCCCGGGAGCGCTGGGGAGGCCGCGCAGTTGGCTGCCCGCGGCGGAGCCCCCGCCGCCGGGTCCTTCCCGCTGCCGTCGCGCTCCGATGCCGTAGCTCACGTGGAATCGTTTCCGCTTGCGGCTCCTCGCTCGTCTTCGGGCGCGTCAGCAAGGCAGGCTGCCCCTGGCAGGATTCGATGCGGCGTCGCCACGATTGTTGCTCAGCGCTGTTTTTACAGCCCGAGCGACTGCTGCCGCTGAACGGAAGAGCGAGCGCTCTTGTATACGACGTGAGACCCCTTTTCTTTTTACACCGGTGTTAAGTTTGCTCTAGGCGTGACGTTAGAACTGATACGTGGGAAACGAGTGAGATTTTGTATGACTGTAAATAAAATGCTGGGCTATTTACAGTTTAGAAACGGTTGTCCGGTGTTTTCTGTTTTGCTTCCCCCCGGCTTCAGGGATACTCCCGTGTTTTTAGCGGCTTCGGGGATGCCGGCCCACGTTCTCTCGGCACCTTTGCCGTCGTGCTAGAGGCGACCCAAAGGAAAAACAGCGTCCGCGCAGCCGCCGCGCGGGTGGCGACGCGAGGGGAGAAGGGAGCTGGGACGCGCGGCCTTGTCTTACGTGTCTGTCCCGGAGCCGCTGGTTTAAACGGAGCAGGCGGGGGGCTGCGGGGCTGCGGGGCCCCCTCCCCTGCCCCGGCCGGGCTCCCGCGGCCGTTCCGCTCTCCGCCCCGGCGCCTTGGAGTTCCCAGTCCCGCCCCGAGCTGCCGACAGCCGCCGTTAGACCGGAGCAGAGCGCGACGCTGGCGAAAGCTGGGGGGGGAGGAATTTCTGCAAGGAATTTGTGCGGAGGGGACGGCGCAGGAGCAGGGAGAGCGAGTGCGCGGGCGGCCCGGCGCACGGGAGGGAGCGGGCGCGAGCGGAGGGAGCCCACGGCGTTGGAGGACGGCACGGACTCGGCGTTGGTGGCACCCGTGTCACCGGCGCTGGGGCCAGGGGGTCGGTGCTGCTCGCGGCGGCGCGGGAGCGGCTTTGGGCCGGCGGGTGCCGCGGGGCGCTTCCGCCCGTCCCCGGCATTTCGCCCACTTCCCGGGCCGGCGAGCGCACGCCGGCTCCTCTCACGCTGTCGTCGTCGGCTGTCGGTGCAAACTGTTCCGCGGCCGTCTGGCTCCTTAACCAGCTCGTTTGCCGCAGACCCGCTGCCGCGCGGGACGAGCGAGCGGTTCAAAGCGCCGAGGCGGTTTCCGCCGGAGACGCGCTCGGACTCGGCGCGAGCGGCCCCGCTCCGGAGCCCACCGCGGCAAGCGCTGACGCGGCGTGCCGACCGCCGGGCCGGCACGGACGTCCCGGAGCTGCGCTCGCCGCTCGGTGGCTTCAGGCTCGTTAGGTGGCATCTCCGACGCGCTATTAACGATCCGTCTCGGGTAACCGATTCCCAGTACCATTTCTTTGTTACAGAAACCGGTTTTGAGGAGAAAAGCTGAATGTGTGACGTGCTGCAGGATACAGATTACTGTTTGTTCCCTTGTTCTGAATCCAAAATGCCTTTGTTTAAATACGACATTTGATTGCTTTTCTATCGCGCCAATCCTTCCTTTTAATCCGAGCAGCTCGCTAAACGAACCTTCATCAGCATAGCAATAACCGGATAAACGTTAACGATTCCTCTGTGCATTCAACTAGTGCCGCGTGGCTGACTTGTATCTCTTAGGCTGACTTGTGTTTTTCACTACTGGAATGATTATTAAAGTTTCTAAAATGTTTTGTCCGCTGCGTTATCTGTTCTCTGAGCTGGGGAGTCAGCAGCTCATTTCCTCTGAAAGAAAAGGTTTTTCGCGACCTTTAGGCTGCGTTTTTCCTGGAGCCCCCAGGTTTCTGGTAAATGCAGATCTTTCAAACAGCCCCGTCCAGCAGCCACGTCGCCGAGCGCGCGCCCTGCTCCGGTAAGATCGGCGCCGTCTCGCCGCCGCCTCGGCCCGCGGCCGCTCTGCGGAGGGGCAGCTCGGCGCGGTCGCTGAGCCGACGGAGGGGAAGCCGGAGGCGGAGGAGGCGGGAGCGGCTCTGCCATGGAAGTCCCGGCGCTCGGCGGCGGCTCGCGCCTCTTGCGGTAAGAGCGGTCGCGGGACGGAGGGAGGGTGGCGGCGAGGGGTCCTGCCGTCCCGCGGGAGGGAAGCGTCCCTGGGGCGTCTCGTGCGTCCTGGAACGATACGGCCGCTCGTGCGTCGGCTGCATCGCTCCCGTTCAACGTCCGCCTTCCGCGGGGGCGGCTGGGACGGGCTGGGCGGTTTTGTTGCTGCTTGTTTGCACAGGGAGAAGCCGCTCGCCCAGCACGTGTGCAGCCCGCTGCCGAGACCGTCCCCGCTTCCCCGGTGTTACGGCAGCGGAAGGGCCGCCGCACGCTTCCTCGGGTCGGCACGACCTGCGTTATCGGGGCCAGACCGCAATAAACAGCAATCCAGGTGTTTACAGAAAAGCAGCGCGCGCCCACGCGCTTTCCGCTGGTACCAGACGCGCGGCCAGGTTTGCGCTGCGCGCGCTGTCCCGGCCGTAGCTCCGCGGCGGCAGCCGCGAGGCCCGTTAGCGTCTCTTCTGGAGGAAGCTCTTCTATCTGAGAACTAGTAATTAAAAATACGGAGCTGCCTCCCAGAGAGGACGCGGAACGACCCGGTTTCATGGCCCTGTTTGGATCGGGAAGTCCAACCCCATGGACGCCGCGCGGCGCCTTATCGCCGCAGCGGGAGAATCATTAACCAGCGCAGGGTAACGAGCTCGGGAACAGGGAGGGGAGGGAGGGAGGCAGGGAGAGAGCCTGGTTCTTCCCCTTGTTTTCCGAAACTTGGAAAATTACGTCTGCTCTCGACCAAGCAAAGACAAGACGCTCCCAGAGACCGAGAATTACTTTAAGGTAAAGCACAAGAAATGCTGAGGCCCCACTGGTCGCAGCCACGGCCAAAGAAATTTAAAAACTAGTTGAGATAGTGCAAAAATTAGTAGTTCTCCACGGAGAGAGGCTGCACCAGAGATCGCAGTCTGCTTTGAAACACCAGAAATCAGAAGCCATCCTCGTCCCCAGGGAGCGGTGAACGGCAGGTGCCGGCCGAGCCCGTAGGCGAGCGGCGGCGTCCGACCCGGCCAGCGCAGCAGCTGGGGAGACCGGACCAGCCCGGAAGCCGAACCGGGCCTGGCGCCAGGTGGTTTCTATTATTCAGCCTCTTGGGCCGCTTTGCCACAGGTGTCCCCAATCGCTCGTCAGCCCCAGCGAGGGTGGGGCGTCCCCGAGCAGGAGCCGGGGSACAAAGCGAGGAGCCGCGACCGCGGGTTTTGTGCAGGCAGCGGCGGGGCCGGGCAGCGAGCGAGGCGGCCCCGTTCGCACGCGTCGCACTCGGGAGCCTTAGAGCCGCTTTACCGGCAGGGGAGGCGCGTGAGTAAGGCGCTTGGGGGGAGGAGGGGAGACCACCCGCGCGAGCCGGGGGCTAATTGAGACGAGAGCGGGGAGGGGACGGCCCGCGCGCCCCGCCGAGCTGCCGTCGGCGCTAATCTCCGCCAATCCGGCTCATCGGCGCGTCTGATCCCGGGGCCGGCCGAGGGGCTCCGCGCGGCGAACGCGGCACCATCTGCTCGCGGGGCCGGGACGAGCCGCGGCGGCTCCGCGCGTCCGCCCGCTCCCTCCCGCTGCGCCACGCCGCGCGCTCGCCCCGGCTCCTCCGCGCGCGGCCTTTCACTCGCCGCGACGCCTCTGATCCCTCCCCGGGGTTTGGGAGCGGCCGCGCGTTTGGGGAGGCCGGGAGCCCCTCGTCCCCCCCGCGGCTGGAGAAGCGGCTCGTTTGAACGGGAACCGTCCCGCCGAGACGGGGCGCGACGCGGCTCTGTGCCGCCAGCGCCGCACGTTGCTCGCAGCGGCGCGGACGCTCACTTCACCCACGCAGACACCACTTCGTATCCATGTAAGAGTTTATTTTACTGGAAAGAGCGCTCAAGCGACGCTAAGCTTCCGAGAGGAGAATCACAGTTTACGTTCCAAACATAATGTCTTTCCCGCACGGGTGGCACAACACGGGCCGGGCTCGAGGGAGCGGGGCTCAGCAGTATCAAGTAAGCGACATCATTTAGTATTAAAAAGTTAAGACTGATTATTCACCCTTTAAAAAATAAACACGTTCTTTAAAAAAATAAAAAAGGGAGGCTACAGCGCAAACTGCCAGAGGAGGAGCAGCTCCGAGCGTGGCTGCGGAGGGAGGCGGGAAGCGAAGCTGGAGCTACGGCTACGCTAGCTCAACCTGGGCCTAGACCAGCTAGGGGCGGCCTGGGGCGGGGGACAGCGGGGGGAGGGCTGCTGCCGGGGAAGCGGGGGCCACAAAACTAATTCAAAGCGATTCCTGAAAAACAAAGGGAAGTTAAGTTACTCCTCGCTAGACTACGAAGAAGCCGAAGTGTCCGTTAGGAACAAACTCGTTAGCTGCAATAGGTACGCTCTGAAGCCCAGCACGGTTTGACGCGCGTGATACAGATTTCATGTGCAACAGGAACCCGACGTCCAGCCGCAAATATCTTACCTGAAAGAGAAAAGCACAGTGGGTTCAGGGGCCTGGAAGCAGACGGCTGCCCTGAAAGCCCCAGGCCGTGCCCCGGTCTCCCGGGGCGGAGGAGCGAGCCCCGGAGGAGCCCGGCTTCCCGGAGGCGAGGAGGCCCGAAACCTTCCTGAAACGGGCGACGGCCGCGCCTGCGCCGGGGCCGCCCCTCGCGCGGGACGGAGCGGAGGCGACGGCCTCTCCTCGTTAGGCGGAGCGGCCCGGCCCGGGAGGGCTGCGTGAAGCAGCGGCTCGCCGGCGGGACGGGGCGGGAGCCGGGCTCGCGCCCGCTCCCCGGTGCCCCCCCGGTGCGTGGGGCTGTCCGGCGCGGCGGGGGCGCCCGCAGCTGCACCTCCCCGCGCGCGGCGGGGATTTACGAGTTCAGCGCCCAACGTCCGCCCCGGCCCCCGAAAGGGCCCGGCCTAAGCCAGGTCCTTCTACCTTCCTCCCAGCTCCAAGCAGCGGTTACAGCTTAGGTGCTCGACCGGCGCATCTGGGCTTAGCAGATGCGGGGCGCTTAGGTCTAGCGGCCGTCGCTACGGAGCCCCAGCGCGGCCCCGCGCGCGGAGCCCGCTACACCGC
This sequence comes from Casuarius casuarius, assembly GCA_003342895.1. NCBI lineage: Eukaryota > Metazoa > Chordata > Aves > Casuariiformes > Casuariidae > Casuarius > Casuarius casuarius. The sequence goes on along the minus strand of PTFA01000769.1, from coordinate 25,497 downwards.
GCCGGCCCTGCGAGAACGGAGACAAGCGCCCGAGCTGGACCTGAACACGCTCTCACCTCCGGCTCAAAACGCCGAGTACCGCGCCCGGTCCGCGTACGGGTCCCGCCCGAACCGCTGCATGTCGTAGAGGGAGGCCCGAGCGACCGACGAGACCGGCGACAGCTGACTACGATCGTAAGTGTACGCCTCTCCGACGGTGGTGGCCGCGGCTGCCGTGCGGCGCAGGGGGCTTCTATCGCGGGTGTAATAGGTGGAGGAGGCGGCCGCGGCGGCCGCGGTGGCGGCGGCGGCCACGGCGGCGGCCGCGCCCGGGGTCGGCAGCAGAGCTCTATCGTACGGGTCTAGGGTGGTGGGGATGCGGCTGGCCATGGCTGTGGTGGCGGCCATGGCCGTGGACTGCACCTGCGAGTACTGCGCGTACTGCGAGTACTGGGCCATGGTCTGCTCCGCGTAGGCGTCGTACGCGGAGGCCGTCGCGTAGGACCTCACGCGGTAGCGCTTGTAGTAGTCGACCATTCCGCCATACCCGTCATCGTAATACATGGTCTCCCCATAGCCCGCGGGGTAGGGAGTGCGCACCGCTCCGTACTGCTCATTATAGGCCTCGGTAAAGTCAGCCACTTGCCCCGGGCGATCTACCGGACACTCTTTAGACCAGTGCCCTTCCTTCCCGCACCGGTAGCAGCCGCTCTTGTCTCCCATCCCGGGCGCGGTCCTGAGCCGGCTCGTGGACAACTGCACGCGCATCCGCTTGCCTTGAAGAAACAGACGCAAGAAGGGTTGCTATAAGTGAGGCCACACCAAAACATTCGTTATAAAAACAGCACAATAATTCAAACATGAGGACAGAGCCGACTGGATTTCCCCCCAGCAGCCAGCCGAAATCCACGCCGGGAGCTGCTCGCCGCGGCTTTGCCGGTCCCGGCGCCTCCCTTTCCGCAACGCTGGGCGTCCCCGCGGCGGAAGGAGGGCGGCCTTGGCGCGGGAGGGACGCGCGCTGACCGCCCCGGCCCGAAGCGACGGGCTCGAGGTGGAGCCGCGTTCCGGCCAGCTGCAACCGACTTACCGGGAAGCGGGGCGGCGGCGCGCACACCGGCATTGCAACGACACCGGGAGCGCCAAGCCCGGTCTGGCGGCTTATTAGCCGCTTACTAACGAGCCCTTTCTCTTCTGGGCGTTACACCACGCTCTGAACGGCCCCCGCGGCTTCGCTGACTGCAAACCGCGTTCCGGTCCTCGCGCCGTGCTCGGCGCAGCGGAAACGCTGCCGACGCGCTGCCGCTCGGAGGAACGTGCCGCGTCCAAGCGCCCCGGAGCAGGCGAGGCCCAGGCAGGAATCCGCCCGCTGAGCGCGTGTCGAGCGCGGCACAGGGAAAGAGAACCGAGCTGCTGGGGAAAGAGCCCTTCCGAAGGGAGCGCGTCGGCTTGGCGGGGAGCGCCTGCTCCCTCCGCTCCCGCACCAGCCTCACGAGCGCCGTCTCGCCAGCTGCCCCGGACGCGGCCGGCGCTCGCGGACGAGCAGCTCGTCGCCATCTCGCCGAGCGGTGCCGTTTGCTGCTTGCTTTGCCCGAGGCGAGGCGGAGGGGACAAACCCCGCTGAAGGAGAAGACCGCCCCGCGGGGACACCGAACCGGACCCGCGGTGTGTCCCGAAGACGGCAGCGCTGTTTGAATTCTCCTGCAAGCTACCAGCTCTGAGAAGCGCCTGGAAACGGCACCGGGGTTTGCTGAACTCCCCGCGGCCCCCGGGAACACGGAGCGCCTCGTGCGCCGGTCCCGGCACAGCGCGGCCCAGACGAGCAAACGGGACTCGAGACAAGGGACTGCTGCAGCTCGCCGCCGCACACGTCTCCGTTCACCGCCTGCCTCCGCTCGGACCCGATGCTGCGGCCTCCAGGCAGCGCGAGCAGCTCGGCACTGCGCTGGGAAGAAAGCGGCTTTTTACCACCGCAGCCGCCGGGGCGTGACCGTCTGCTTGGGGCCAAAGCTCAGCTGATAAACGAGGCCGATTCTTGCTGCGTGCGGAAATCCAGACGCTCTGCCGAGCTGCTAAGTTAGCTCGTCGGCTACGGGAGAGACCCGGGCGCTGGCCAAGGGGGAGAGATCGCTGGCTAAGGAAACCTGCGCTAACAGCGGAGCGTCAGCACGGGGAAGGCGACGTGTGGCAACACCGTGGGATCCCTCAGGCTGTAACGTCACCCGTCTCGGGTCGTCAAGAGTCAGGCAGAGGCCTGGGAGCGCACATCAAGAGAGCGAGGGAGGCCGCGGGCCTCGGAAGCGGGGGGATGCGGGCCCGGGAAATCAGGTGGATCAGATCGGGCACCTCTGTTCACTGGGAACGCGACAAGCAGCCCGGTTTCGCGCTGCGAAGGCGGGACCCGCCGTCTCGCACGTCGCTCGGGCCCGGCGGGACCCAGAGCAGCGGCCGTTCGCACAAGAGTTTGGGCTTCGCCTCCCGCGAGGCGATCCGGGCAAGTCGGAGATCAGATCGGTCCCGTCCTCCCCGGCCCCATCCGAAACACCCTGGTTCCAGCTGCCTCGGAAGGATCAGGAACCTCAAGGCCTCGTGCGAGCTGACTACGGAGAAAGGGCGGAGGAGCGCCGCTCCGCCAGAGCCTTCCTTCCTGGAAGGGGAAACGGCCACCGCGGCTGGGACCTGACCTGCTCGTCTTCGCCGCGTGCAAGGAACAGGCGCGCCGCGTCAGCACCGCGGGGCACAAGCAGAGCTGGAATACGGGGAAAAACCTTCTGCGCTTAATTCAAGAGCTGGAATATGGGGGAAAAAACCTCTCACATAATTCAAGAGCTGGAATACAGGGAAAAAAACCCTTTTGCACTTAATTCAAGAGCTGGAATATGGGGAAAAAAACCTGCAGTTAATTCAAGAGCTGGAATACGGGGGAAAAAAACCTTTCACACTTAATTCAAGAGCTGGAACATGGGGAAAAAACCCTTTTGCACTTAATTCAAGGCAGAGGAAAGGCAAGCAAGCCCCCGGCCCCGCTTGGCAGGCCACCTTTAACGTCTTGCCAAAGGGCTCCCGTTTAACAGTCTACGGTTTTAAGCACTCGCAGAAATAAGCTTTTATCGTCACCCTTTCCCACTCCCCAGCCGGGAACGCCGGCCTCCTGCCCGGAGCCCCATTCGGCCCTGCCTCTTCCCAAGGAGCATCTACAGCCGATGGGGGACGAAGACGCTCCCAGAGCTCTTCGAACGCCCCGGCCTCCTCAGCCTAAGCCTGGACAGACGGGAAGTATTTTCCTAGAATAGAAGAACGGGATCCCTCCCCTTCCCCGGCCTCCCCGGCAAACCTGCGCCCCGGGGAGCCCGCTCAAAGGCGAGGCCACGTCCGAACGCGGGCGCTCCGCCCCGGCCCTGCTCCCGGCGGGTTCCCGCCCGACCCGCTTCCTCGGGGCGCAGCCTGGCGCTACCTCCTCCTCCTCCTCCCAGCCAAGGCCGCGCCGGCACGGTTCACGCTTCACCTTGGAACTCGGTGTTGTCCAGGCCGCGSATGGCCTCCACCGCGTCCTCGGCCCGCTCCATGTGCACGAAGGCGTAGTCCTTGACGATGT
>PTFA01000768.1:41561-51834 GCA_003342895.1 Casuarius casuarius | reverse complement strand
ACGCCAACAGGGGCCCAGGCGTCCGCGGAAGGGCCCAGGCGTCCGGGGAAAGGGCCCAGGCGTCCGGGCCGAGAGGGGCCCAGGCGTCCGGGGCGGCGCCCACCTTCTCGGCGGCCCGCGCCCGCTCGGGGGCCTCCAGGAAGTCGCCGGGGACGATGGAGGCCACCACGGTGAGGCCCCCGCCGGCCTTGAGCTGGGCGGCCGCCGCCAGCAGCCAGGGCTGCTTCACCCGCAGCTCCTCGTCCAGCTTCAGCAGCACCAGCAGCTGCGGCCTGCGGCGGGGGCCCAGGCGTCCGGGAAAGGGCCCAGGCGTCCGGGAGAGGGCCCAGGCGTCCGGGAGGAGCCCAGGCGTCCGGGAGGGGCCCAGGCGTCCGGGAGAGGGGCCAGGCGTCCGGGAGAGGCACCCCGGTGCGCAGAAACACAGGCGTTGGGGAGAGACACAAGTTTTAGGGAGGGGCCCAGGCGTCCGGGAGGGGCCCAGGCGTCCGGGGAAGGGGCCCAGGCGTCCTGGCCTAGATCGCTCCCCGGCTTCCCACCCCCAAACCTCCCCATCCCCCACCTGCCAGGGACCCAGGTGTCCGGGACTCCCCCAATCTGTCCCAAGGGGCCCAGGCGTCCGGGGAGGGGCCCAGGCGTCCGGGGAAGGGGCCCAGGCGTCTGGGAAAGGGGCCCAGGCGTCCGGGAAAGGGGCCCAGGAGTCCAGGGAGGGGCCCAGGCGTCCGGGGAAGGGGCCCAGGTGTCCGGGAAAGGGGCCCAGGCGTCCGGGAAAGGGGCCCAGGAGTCCAGGGAGGGGCCCAGGTGTCCAGGGAAGGGGCCCAGGAGTCCGGGGAGGGGCCCAGGCGTCCGGGAAAGGGGCCCAGGCGTCCAGGTGAGGGGCCCAGGTGTCCGGGAGAGGGGCCCAGGAGTCTGGGAAAGGGCCCAGGCGTCCGGGAAAGGGGCCCAGGTGTCCAGGAAAGGGGCCCAGGTGTCCAAGGAAGGGGCCCAGGCGTCCGGGAAAGGGGCCCAGGCGTCCGGGGAAGGGCCCAGGCGTCCGGGAAAGGGGCCCAGGCGTCCCGGAGAGGGGCCCAGACGTCCGGGAAAAGGCCCAGGCGTCCGGGAAAGGGGCCCAGGTGTCCGGGGAAGGGCCCAGGCATCCGGGGAAGGGCCCAGGCGTCCGGGAGAGGGGCCCAGGAGTCTGGGAAAGGGCCCAGGTGTCCGGGAAAAGGGCCCAGGTGTCCGGGAAAGGGGCCCAGGCGTCCAGGGAGGGGCCCAGGAGTCCGGGGAAGGGCCCAGGCGTCCGGGCGCGCTCACCTCCAGTTCTTGCTGTACTGCGGTGCCTCCTCCAGCCGCAGCAGGGCGAAGTGGGCGGCGCTGAGCGACAGCCCCCGCAGCCCGTCGCCCCACTCCTTCTCCGCCCTGCGGGGGAAAAGGGGCCCAGGCGTCCGGGTGAGGGGCCCAGGTGTCCGGGGAAAGGACCAGGGTGCCCAGGGAGGGGCCCAGGAGTCCGGGAGGGGCCCAGGTATCCGGGAAGGGGCCCAGGCGTCTGGGAAAGGACCGAGGTGTCCGGGAAAGTGGCCCCGGCATCCAGGAGAGGGGCCCAGGCATCCGGGGGAGGGGCCCAGGCGTCCGGGAGAGGGGCCCAGGCTTCCAAGGAAGGGGCCCAGGCATCCGGGGAAGGGCCCAGGTGTCCGGGAGAGGACCCAGGTGTCCGAGAAAAGGGCCCAGGCGTCTGGGAAAGGGGCCCAGGCATCCGGGGAAGGGACCAAGGTGCCCAGGGAGGGGCCCAGGCACCCGGGGGCGGGGCCAAGGCGTGCAGGGAAGGGACGCAGGTGTCCGGGGAAGGGACCCAGGCGTCCGGGGAAGGGCCCAGGTGTCCGGGAGAAGGACCCAGGCGTCCGGGAAAGGGGCCCAGGTGTCCGGGGAAGGGACCAAGGTGCCTAGGGAAGGGCCCAGGCGCCCGGGGGCGGGGCCTAGGCGTGCAGGGAAGGGACGCAGGTGTCCGGGGAAGGGACCCAGGCGTCCGGGAGAGGGCCCAGGCGTCCGGGACAGGGGGCCCAGGCGTCCGGGTGGGGGGGGGGGGGGGGCGCCGCTCACCCCTGGAACTCCAGGTACTTGTAGGCGGTGCCGGCGATGCCCAGGGCGATGGCGGCGCAGGGCCACGAGGCCACGAACATCAGCACCAGGCAGAGCCCCGCCCCCGCCAGCGACAGCCCCCTGCGGCGGACGGCAAATGGGCCCAGGCGTCCGGGCGAGGGGCCCAGGCGTCCGGGCAAGGGCCCAGGCGTCCGGCTCACCAGTGGTAGTAGGGCAGGCGGGGGCGCCAGGCCGGGGCGCGCAGGAGGCTCTGCAGGGCGCACGCCAGGTTCATGGCCAGGTAACACGTCAGCAGGAACCTGCAGGGGAGGGGCGGGAGCGTGTCGGGGCGTGTCGGGGCGTGTCGGGCTGCGTTGGGCCATGTTTAGCCATGTTGGGCCGTGTTGGGCCGTGTTGACCCATGTTGGGCCGTGTTGGGCCATGTTGGCCTGTGTTGGGCCATGTTGGGCCGTGCTGGGTCGTGTTGGGCCGTGCTGGGTCGTGTTGGGCTGTGTTGGGCCGTGTTGGGCCATGTTGAGCCGTGTTGACCCATGTTGGGCCATGTTGAGCCGTGTTGGGCCGTGTTGGGCTGTGTTGGGTCGTGTTGGGCCATGTTGACCCGTGTTGGGTCGTGTTGGGCCATGTTGACCCGTGTTGGGCTGTGTTGGGCCATGTTGACCCGTGTTGGGCCGTGTTGACCCATGTTGGGCTGTGTTGACCTGTGTTGGGCCATGTTGGGCCGTGTTGACCCGTGTTGGGCCATGTTGGGCTGTGTTCGGTCGTGTTGGGCCATGCTGGGCCGTGTTGGGCTGTGTAGGCCCGTGTTGGGCCATGCTGACCCGTGTTGGGCCGTGTTGGGCCATGTTGGCCTGTGTTGGGCCATGTTGGGCCGTGCTGGGTCGTGTTGGGCCGTGCTGGGTCGTGTTGGGGCGTGTTGGGCCATGTCGCGCCGTGTTGGGCCGTGTTGGGCCGTGTTGGCCTGTGTTGGGTGATGTTGGGCCATGTTGGGCCTTGTTGACCCGTGTTGACCCGTGTTGGGCCATGTTGACCTGTGTTGGGCCGTGTTGACCCGTGTTGGGTCGTGTTGACCTGTGTTGGGCCATGTTGACCCGTGTTGGGCCATGTCAGGCCTTGTTGAGCCGTGTTGGGCCGTGCTGGGTCGTGTTGGGCCACGTCGGGCCGTGTTGGGCCATGTTGGGCCATGTTGGGTCGTGTTGAGCCATGTTGGGCCGTGTTGACCCGTGTTGGGCTGTGTTGGGCCATGTTGAGCCGTGTTGACCCATGTTGGGCTGTGTTGGGTCGTGTTGGGCCATGTTGACCCATGTTGGGCTGTGTTAGGCCGTGTTGGGCCGTGTTGGGCCATGTTGGGCCGTGCTGGGCCATGTTGGGCCGTGCTGGGCCATGTTGGACCTTGTTGACCCATGTTGGGCCATGTTGGGCCGTGTTGGGCCGTGTTGGGCCGTGTTGACCTGTGTTGGGTCATGTTGAGCTGTGTTGACCCATGTTGGGCTGTGTTGGGTCGTGTTGGGCCATGTTCGGCCGTGTTGGGCCGTGCTGGGCTGTGTTGGGCCTTGTTGACCCGTGTTGGGCCATGTTGGGTCGTGTTGGGCCATGTTGGCCTGCATTGGGCCGTGTTGATCCATGTTGGGCCATGTTGGGCCATGTTGACCTGTGTTGGGCCATGTTGGGCCATGTTGACCCGTGTTGGGCCTTGTTGACTCGTGTTGACCCGTGTTGACTCATGTTGACCTCTGTTGGGTCATACTTGACTAGTCCTGACCCATGTTGACCTCTGCTGACCCGTGTTGGCCCACGTTGACTCGTGTTGGCCTGTGTTGGGCCATGTTGACTAGCGTTGACCCATGTTGGCCTGTGTTGACCCGTGTTGGCGCATCTTGACTTGTGTTGACCTGTACTGGGCTGTGTTGACTTGTGTTGACCCATGTTGACCCGTGTTGAGCCATGTTGACTCCTGTTGACCTGTGTTGGCCCATGCTGACCTGTGCTGAGCCGTGTTGACTAGTCCTGACCCATGTTGACCTCTGTTGACCTGCGTTGACCCGTGTTGGCCTGTGTTGAGCCATGTTGGCCTGTGTTGACCCGTGTTGACCCGTGTTGGCCCATGTTAACCTGTGTTGGGCCGTGTTGACTAGTGTTGACCCGTGTTGGCCCGTGTTGGGCTGTGTTGACCCATGTTGGCCTGTGTTGACCCGTGTTGACTAGTGTTGACCCATGTTGACCCGTGTTGGCCCGTGACGGGCTGTGTTGACCAGTCCTGAGCTGTGTTGGCCCATGTTGACCCGTGTTGACTCATGTTGACCTGTACTGGACCGTGTTGACTCGTGTTGACCCGTGTTGGGTCATGTTGACCCATGTTGACCCGTGTTGACCTGTGTTGACTGGTGTTGACCAATGTCGACACCCGTTTTGGCCCGTGTTGACCCACGCTGGGTCCCCCTGAAGCGTGTCGACCCGTGTGGACCCGCCCCCCCCCCGCCCCACGCGTGCGCCCCACGCACACGGAGAAGATGGGCGCCACCAGGTCGAGGGAGGCCACGAGGACGCCGAGCTCGGCGATGGCCGCCGTCAGCACCAGGGCCCACACGGGCTCCTTGCCGTCCTCGCCGGGCACCAGCACCTGCGGGGGGGGGGGACACGCGGCGACACGCTAAGGGGGGGGCGGCGGGGAGGCCCCGCAGCCCCCAAACGCGGTGGGACGTGAGAGCACGGGACGACACGCAACAACACGTGATGACACGCAACAGCGCAGGGGGTGAGGGAGGGGGGTGGGAGGGTCTTCGTGCACCGAGGTGACCCAAAAGGCCCTAAAGTGCCCCAAAATGCCCCAAAAAGCCCCCAAAAGCCCCGACACGTGATGACACACGATAACACGCTAAGAGCGGAAGTGGCCGGAGAAGCTGGTGGCGCCTTCGCTGTGCACCGAGGTGGCCGAAAAGGCCCCAAAGTGCCCCAAAATGCCCCAAAGGGGACCCAAAAGCCCCAAAATGTGGTAGCACGTGATAACACGTGATAACACGCTAAGAGCAAAAGTGGTGGAAGAAACTGGTGATGCCTCTGCCATGCACCGAGGTGGCCTAAAAAGCCCTGAATTGCCCCAAAATGCTCCAAAACGCCCCCAAAGGCCCCAAAATGTGGTAACATGTGATAACATGTGATAACACGCTAAGAGGGAAAGTGGCCAGAGAAGCCGATGATGCCGTCACCATGCACCGAGGTGGTCTGAAAGGCCCTAAAATGCCCCAAAATGCCCCCAAAAGCCGCCAAATTCCCCAAAATGTGGTAACACGTGATAACACGCGATAACACGGTAAGAGCGAAAGTGGCCGGAGAAGCCGGTGACGCCTTCGCCATGCATCAAAGTGGCCCAAAAGGCCCCAAAGTGCCCCCAAACGCCCCGAACGGCCCCGGCGGGCCCCGGCGGGGAAGGGGGACGGTGGCCCGGCGGTGTCCCCCCCCCGCCCCGCCCACGCGTGTGGCTCACGTGGAGGCCCGGCAGGGCGCGGAGGCGGCCCAGCCCCCGCAGCAGCCCCGGGGCGGTGGCCAGGCAGCGGAGGGCGGCGCCCAGGGCGGCCATGGCGGCGGCGGCCACGGCCACGGCGGGCGAGGGCCACGTCAGGGTCCCCAGCGGCGGCGTCCCCCGCAGCGCCGCCCCGAACCTGCGGGGACACGGCGGGGACACGCGTGTGGGAGGGGGGGGACGCGCTGGGGGGGCGTCGGGGACGCGGGGACGCGGGGACACGCGGGGACGTGGGGACATTGGGACACGTGGGGACACATGTTGGGACACGGGACACGCCAGGGACATGGGGACACATGGGGACATGTGTGGGGACATTGGGACACAGGACACGCTGGGGACATGGGGACATGGGACACGCCAGGGACATGGGGACATTGGAGCATGTGGGGACACGCCGGGGACATGGGGACACGTTGCGGACACGTAGGGACACATGGAGCTGGGGACACGGGGACATGGCACACGCCAGTGACATGAGGACATTGGGGCACGTGGGGACATGTTGGGGACATGTAGGGACACACGAGCTGGGGACGTGTGTGTGGACATGGGGACACGTGGGGACATCGGGGACCCAGTGGGGACATGGGGACACGGGGACACGGTGACATGGGGACACGCGTGGGGACCTCAGGGACATTGGGACATGGTGACATGGGGACCCGGGGATGTGGGGACACGCGTGGGGACATGGCGGGGACACTGTGGACCCGGTGGGGACACGGTGACATGGGGACACGCGTGGGGATGTTGGGACACGGGGACACACGCAGGGACACGGGGACACGCGAGAACACCGGGGACCTGCTGGGGACATCGGGGGACGTTGGGGACATGGTGACACGTCGGGGACACATTGGGGACATGTCAGGACGCGGTGACACGGGGACACGTCGGGGACATGGGGACACGTCGGGGACATGGGGACATGTCGGGGACACGGGGACACGTTGGGGACACATTGGGGACACGTTGGGGACACGCCGGGGCCACTCACTTGTCGCGCAGGACGGCGCCGTCCACGCAGGCGCCCAGCAGGGTGGCGCTGCCCCCGTCTGCTCCGTCAAGGACCCCAAAACGCCCGGAAACGGCCCCAAAACGGGGCCCCGAAAGCCCCCGAACCGCCCCAAAACGGGAGCCGCCCCCCGACGCCCCAAAACGCCCGGAAACGGCCCCAAAACGGGGCCCCGAAAGCCCCCGAACCGCCCCGAAACGGGAGCCGCCCCCCGACACCCAAAACGCCCTGAAATAACCCCAAAATGGGGGCTGGAAATGACCCCCAAACCCCCCATATTGACCCAAAATGGGACCTCCCAAAACTACCCAAATAGCCCCAAAACAGGCACCCAAAACCCCCCAAATCGACCCAAAATGGGACCCCCAAAACCCTCTGAATTAGCCCCAAAATGAGACCGCCCACCTGGGATAACCGAAACCCCCACAAGCTGCCCCAAAATGAGACCCCAAAACCCCCTAAACCGCCCCAAAATGGGAATCCCCCAAACTGCCCCAAAGACCCCAAAAACGGAGCCCCAAAACCACCAAATCAGGAATCCCCAAATCCCCTGAAACAGCCCCAAAACGAGACCCCCACCTGGCACAACCAAAACCCCCAGAAACCGCCCCAAAACGGGACGCCGAAACCCCCTAAACCACCCCAAAACAAGAATCCCCAAATCCCGCTAAATCACCCCAAAACAGGAATCCCCAAAACGCCCCAAACCCACCCAAAACGCACCAAACCCGCCCAAAACGCCCCCACCCCCTTTTTTGGGTGGTGTTCTCCCCTTTTTGGGTCTAAATCCCCCTTTTTGGGTGGGTGGCGGCGTTTTRGGGCCCAAAACGCCGCTTTTTGGGTCGTCGGGCCCCGTTTTGGGGCGAATCCGGCCGGTTTTGGGGCGGATGCAGATGAGGAAGGCGACGGCGGCGGCGCCGAAGGTCCCGGCCGGGACGGAGCGGGGGGGGTCGGCGAGGGGCCCCGGGGCGGCGGCCGCCAGCAGCCCTGCCCGGACGCCGGGGCCCCTCAGCCGCACGCCGGGGCCCCTTTCCCCGGACGCCTGGGCCCCTTTCCCGGACGCCTGGGCCCTTTCCCGGACGCCTAGGCCCCTCCCCAGACGCCTGGGCCCCCATCCCGGACGCCTGGGCCCCTTTCCCGGATGCCTGGGCCCCTTCCCGGACGCCTGGGCCCTCTCCCGGACGCCTGGGCCCTTTCCCCAGACGCCTGGGCCCCTCCCCGGACGCCTGGGCCCTTTTCGGGGACGCCTGGGCCCCTTTTCCCGGACGCCTGGGCCCTTCACCGGACACCTGGGCCCCTTCCCCGGACGCCTGGGCCCCTTTCCCGGACGCCTGGGCCCCTCCCGGGACGCCTGGGCCCTTTCCCGGGACGCCTGGGCCCCTCTCCCGGATGCCTGGGCCCCTTCCCGGACACCTGGGCCCCTTCCCCGGACACCTGGGCCCCTTCCCCGGACGCCTGGGCCCCTTTCCCGGATGCCTGGGCCCCTCTCCTAACACCTGGGCCCCTCCCGGACGCCTGGGCCCCTTCCCCGGACGCCTGGGCCCCTTTCCCCGGACGCCTGGGCCCCTTTCCCGGACGCCTGGGCCCCTTTCCCCGGACGCCTGGGCCCCTTCCCCGGACGCCTGGGCCCCTTCCCCGGACGCCTGGGCCCCTCCCCGGACGCCTGGGCCCCTCCCTGCCCGCGGGGGCGACTCACCGGGCGCCAGGGGGAAGACGAGGCCGAGGACGAGGCCGAAGGAGCCTCCGGGCGCCGCCGCCTTCTCCAGCCGCTCGCCCGGCGCCCCGGGGCGGGGCCACAGGTTCCCTGCGGCCGCCATCTTGTCACGCCAACCCCCGGCGGCCATCTTGTCACGCCAACCCCCCCCCGGCAGCCATCTTGTCACGCCAACCCCTGGCAGCCATCTTGGCACGCCAATGCCAACCGCCCCGGCAGCCATCTTGGCACGCTAACGCCAACACCCGCGAGCCCACCGGCAGCCATCTTGGCAGACCAACGCCAACCACCCCGGCGGCCATCTTGACATGCGTCAAGACGCGCAATGGGTGGCAAGTAGACACCCCGCCGTGGCGGCCATCTTGACATACGTCAAGGCAGATAAACACCTTGCCATGGCGGCCATCTTGACATACGTCAAGGCAACTAGACGCCTCACCGTGGCGGCCATCTTGATATATGTCAAGGCAGGTAGACACCTCACCATGGCAGCCATTTTGACATACGTCAAGGCGGGTACACACCTCACTGTGGCGGCCATCTTGACATACGTCAAGGCAAGTAGACACCTCACCACGGCGGCCATCTTGATATATGTCATGGTGGATAGACACCTCACCGTGGCGGCCATCTTGACATAGGTCAAGGCAAGTAGACACCTCGCCATGGCGGCCATCTTGACATATGTCAAGGCGGGCAGACACCTCACCGTGGCGGCCATCTTGACATACGTCAAGGCGGGCACTGGCTGGCGTGTAAACATGTCACCACGGCAGCCATCTTGACATAGCTCAAGACACCTAGACACTTTGCCGTGGCGGCCATCTTGACATACGTCAAAGCGTGTCCAACATGCCATGGAACCACCCACAACGGCGGCCATCTTGACATACGTCAAGGCAGGTAAACACCTCGCCGTGGCRGCCATCTTGACATACGTCAAGGGGTGCTGTCCATGCCATGGAACCACCCATCGTGGCGGCCATCTTGACCCACGCCAAGTTGCGCACGCAGCCCGCCCCGGCGGCCATCTTGGCCCATGCCAAGCGAGGCGGTGCCGCCCCCCCGCCCCCCGCGCACACGCGTGTGCTCACCGGCGAGGACGCCGCTGGCCAGGCCGGGCACCGCGGGCAGGACGCTGCCGTTGCCGTCGGGGAGGGGGCCGCAGCGGGGGCCCTGGCACGGCGGGTCCCGGGGGCGCGCCGGGGCCCCCTCGGGCCGGCCGCAGGCCTCCAGCACCGCCACGGTCCGGTTGCTCAGGAGACACACGCTAAGGGGGAAAAACAACACGCGTGTTGGAGCGTGTTGGAGCGTGTTACCGCGTGTTCGGCGGGAATTCGGGGTGTTTTCGGGTGGTTTTCGGGTGGTTTTCGGCCTGTTTTGGGGCCCCGGTTGCTCTCCGCAGCCGCCAGCGTCCGGTTGTTCGCAGAAAACACGCTAAGAAAGAACAAGAAAAAAACAACACGCGTGTCAGAGCACGTTCAGACGTGTTAGTGYGTGTTTTCCTGTGATTTGGGKTGTTTTSGGGTGTTTTTTGGCCTGGTTTTGGGCCCCAACCAGTCTCCACAGCTGCCAGTGTCCAGTTGTGGACGAAAAACATGCTAAGAAAAAAGAAGGAAAAACAAACGTGTGTTAGAGCGTGTTGTAGCRTGTTAATGCATGTTTGGCAGAAATTTGGCCTGTTTTCGGGTGGTTTTTTGGCCTGTTTTCAGGTGTTTTTTGGCCTGTTTTGGGCCCCACTTGGTCTCCACAGCCACCACTGTCCAGTTGCCCAAGAAAAACACGCTAAGAAAGAAAAAGGAAAAACCAACATGTGTGTTAGAGCGTGTTGGAGCGTGTTAGAGCGTGTTCAGCAGGGATTTGGGGGTGTTTTGGGGTGTTTTTCGGCCTGGTTTTCAGCCCCAATTGGTCTCCWCAGCCGCCAACACCCACCTAAGCACCAAAAACACGC
>PTFA01000767.1:21234-43259 GCA_003342895.1 Casuarius casuarius | reverse complement strand
GGATCAGCGAGCAGGCGCTGCGGCTGCCTCGGGGAGAGAGTGCCGCGGAGCAGCTCCGAGACGGCACTGCCCGTCCCCGCGCCCCCAGGAAGCACCGAGAAGGAAAAGCCCTCTCGGGAAAAGCGCTCCCGGGCCGTGAGCACCGGGCAGGGGGCACGAGCGCGGCCCCTTCGCTTACCCGTTACCAAAACACCGCAGAGTAGCAGCAACCACGACGACCGGCACCGCGCGTGCGCGAAGGCTGCCTGCACTGTTCTTCCTGTGCAGGGGTGGGAGGAGCTAGCGCGGTGGAGTTGTGCGCATGCGCCTGTGCCCTGGCTGCAGTACTGGCCTGCCATCACCCGAGGGCAGCAGTGRGCACGGTCACTGGAACGCGCATGCGCCCGCCCGCCTGCCGTCTGCAGTCCTGCCTTTTGATCGCCTGAGGGCAGCCGTGAGCGCTGCGGAGGCAATGCGCATGCGCGCCGCTCCGGCTGCAGTACTGGTCTGTGATCACCCGAGGGCAGCAGTGAACTGCTGAGCAAGTGCGCATGCGTCCCCTGCCCCCCCTCCCCCGCTGCAGTACTGACGTGTCACCCCGCACACTCTCTCCCCCCATCCGTCTGTGACCCCATACCATGTCACACAGTGGGGGCATCTTCCTTAGAAGGGGAGGAGGAAAGGTGGCAGATGAGGAGGTGCAGAGCCCTTCCTCAGCCCTCGCCAGGCCACTGCTGCTCTGCTGCGGCCCTAGGCTAAGCTAAGCCAAATGTCTCACTAACCCCCGGCCCGCAGAACAGTTCATACTCAGAGGCAGGTGTCCAGGTACCCCTCCTGCAGTTCCTTGCTCAAAGTGGCCATCACACTTGCTCCTCACACAGGCCAGGGCGAGCRCTCCCAACAGAGAGGGCTGACCCTGACCCAAGGTAGCCAGCGTGGCTCCTTAGCAAGCACGCCAGGCCAGGAGAAACCACCCCGTGCAGAGAAGCAAGGACATAAACTGCTCCCCTCTCTGACAGCCCCACGCTCCTCCAACAAAACACTACTGTGTGACAGTGCTAGAGGACCACGGACCTCACGGAGCTCAGCTGGGCAGAGAAAACAGCAGGAAAAAGCAGTCCAGAGCACTCCCCGTCTTCAGCTTGGGGAGACTGAACTACAGAAGCAGCAGCACAACTCAGGACGCACCCAGGGATGGCACAAAAGCCGATGCCAGACAGCAAAGCACTGCAAATCCAGCAGGCATTTACAGGTAACTGGAAACACAACCGAGTTGGTAAGCTTCACATCCTGCAGACGTGTACAGGTGTACCCCCTCTTCCAGAATCTCTGCTCTGCAAAGCCACTACCTCTACTCCTTCTCTATAAGACTACTGCCATGAAGAGCCCACACCCTGTACTCCTTCAGACCCTCCTCCCMTTCTCTTCCCTCCACATTTGCCCTAGACCAGCCTTTGCTATGCTCACCCCCCATCATMACCCATCACCACCCCCAGCATGCTGGGCTGTCCCTCCTCTGACATGCCCTGGCTCAGCCTGGAAACCACATGCCAGAAGGCCACTTGCAGGATGGCATGCTCACAGCTCCAGGGATACTTCTACATCCCCAGAAGAGAGGGTGCATACAGCAGCCCAGACTGGGTAGAAACCTTGGTTTACTATTCCTTGTCCATTATCTCCTCTCAAACCTTCATATACACACACACAACCCCAATTCTCTCAGCCTTTAACAGCTTAAGTACTGATAGCACTTAATTAGCCTTGCCTCTTTCTRGAGCCTTCCTTGCTCTTTCCTTTCTGGTTTGCTACCCCTCCTAGGCCCTTTCTATACTTACATGCTTCCTTAGAAAACCATCACTGAAATGAACAAATCAGGTCACACTGCTTCTCTTCAAGTTGTTGGTCCCCAGAGGCTTACCCTGCAAAAGAAGCTTAGGGGCCGTAATCATGTGGCTTCTTCATAGAACCGTACTCTCTTCCTGCTCCTCCATGATGCATCAAGAAAATCGATGCCATGTGTTGCCTTCAAGTCATTCTTTGCAGAATGCTGGTTAATGAGTCTTTAGGTATCCCTTGGGCTTCTAGCACTGCGTCTGTCTAGGGACTCCCATTCAGCAGCTTCAGACAGTTTTTATACTGCAATAGCTTTAGAMATCTCCCTTTTCAGTTTTCTAGTTCATACCCTGAGTTCTCCTCTAGCAGTTTTCTGCAGAGCTTTCCCCCAAACAAAAACATCCCTGAACTAATGTCATTGTTCTGTATAAAATAGGTGTAGACACAACCACGTGCCTCTTGAAAAATATCACCCACTTCATTCCAAGCCCAGTCCCCTCACCATGGCACCTGCAGCTCTCTAGGCACAGAAGAGATCAAGTGTTAGTGATAAGGCTTAATCATGATTTCATGTAGCATGCCTCCACCCCTTATTCATATATCCTCCTCCTCCCAAGTAACAAGCAAGGGCTATGGCTAGCAGAGTTTGAGCTGCTGGCAAAGAGAATCAGAGGAACATGAGTTTGCCAGATCTTAACTAGTTTCAAACATTCTCTTCTGATTATTAGTTATGTTTGACTGATCATTTTTGATTGCTTTTGACTCACTGGCAAATCTTTACCTCCAAATCAAAGGGGACATGAGCCTGCACAATGCTGAACACAGCACTGTTCCTCATTTCATCTCTAAAGGCTACTGCTTCCACCACAGAGCTACTTCTGGGATATTTTATTTATACCAACACAAACAACAGTACAAAATTAAGATAGACGAGGTATGCAACTCTGTCTTAACTGTCCTTCCTAATCCCTCTCTTTGTTTCCACAGCTTTTGTAAAGGTGACATCTTACTGCTCTTGGACCTGGAAATAAATGTCTCACCATAGTGCAGMAGCATGGTTCAGTCCTGTTTGGTTCCTGTCAGTGGCTGGTCAGGATGTTGCTGAGGCTCAAGGAGACAGGCTCTGGGTTGAGGTGTGTCCCAAAGGAGAAGCAGTTCCCACCACCACCAATGAGTAACAACTCTTTCTCATTTGGCAGAAAGACACTACTATGATTATGTAGCATTAATGGCCACTCCAGATACTCCTGAAAAAGGACAGAGAAATTTAAGTCCTACGTTAAGAAACAAAAGCATGCGTGGTCCAGGGGACACCAGCCAGTCRCATATTGGAGAGGTGCACAGAGGCCAACATGGGGAACTGGATGTAGTGGAATAGGATGTTTGGACAAAGTGCTCATAGTCCAGAAACTGGAGGAGAGATAGTGGTTTGTCTAAATGTTTCAGAAGTCCAACATATTATGGTGGGACTTTTAATAGAGAGCAAAGGGAATTGGAATAAATTTACCAGTCAGGCACCTGTTAAATCTGTTTCAGCTAGTGCTTCTAATCAAGCTGGGTCCCACTTASGGAGTAATCCTTGAACATACAGGCCTTCAATAATTTGCATCACTGTTGGACCTGACAGGACTGCATGCTAATCTCATATACTGCTGTAGAGATGTTCCATAGGATACTTTCATTAAAAAGTTAATAAGAGCCACACAGGGTCCATCTAAGGCTTGCTATCCTATCCACAATGTGGGCAAAAATAGGTATCTAGAGAAATGCATAAGAACAAGGAAACCATGATATATTCCTCTAGTATTCTCCAGCTACATGATAATTTACAGTTCAGAGATTTCGATCCAGGGCAAATGTCTTTGTATTCCCTAGGCCTTAACATTTTTTCTCCCAAGAACATGCCCAGTCACTTTTTGACTCCATGTAAACCTTTGTCATTCACGTCTCATGGAAAGGAATTCCACTACTCATACGAGGAAGCACTTTTTGAAACATGCTACCTGCCAACTTCTTTTGAGGTCTCTTAGTGCTTGTATCAGAAGAAGCAACAGTCATCCTCTATTCAGTTTTTCTGAGACACTCATAATTTCATAGATTTCTATCGTGCCTCTTTTCCAATTACGTTATGTCTCATGGTACAATGGAAATTGTTCATACATCCTAACATTGTTTCCCATGAGGCCACTTACATTTACTTAACAGCCTAGTACTTAGTTGCTCTGATCATTCAGCTACTTGAAACAATGCATCTTCTGCCCCAAAAGATTTGCTCTTTTTGTTCTGTGTCTCTATAAATAAGGTTTAGCAATGCCGAGCCTTTCATCTGTTATTTATAACAAACAAGCCTGATCTGGGAAGAACAAAAGTACCTCAATGTGTGGGTATGATCGATGCCTACAGCCTCTTCCCTTCCATGTTGAAAAAAATTGATCCTGCTGCAGGCTATAGATCTTCAGTCAGGCCTACTTAATGGGATGGCAGAATGAGTCTGAATACTACTGAAAGATTACAAAGAGTTACCAAGATTTTTTTTTTCCTCATGTCGACTCCACAGGAATCTCAAGTGTTTTATTCCAGCATCAAGGACACTGAAATTGTCTCAGTTTGAGTACTTCCTGCTCATCAGTTAAAGTGTGCTAGGATCAGATATTTAGCAGATTGAATGCACATGGAAATCTCCAYGTGCAAGAAGTCTAGCTCCTGCTTTTGTATAAGAAACATCAGTGGGAACTGGTCTAGAAAGCCCCTGAAGAGATAGCTGGAAAAGATACATTTATAGATCTGAGCTCCAAGAAGCATCTGATGCATGACCTGTGTATCTGACGATCAGAAGAGAAGCTCTTTTGTGATGACCCCTAAYATTCGAAAGCTCAAGAAAGCGAAAACTTGGAGAAACACACTCCTTGTAGGTAACGGAGGCTGTAATAGTAACGGAACTGCTACGTCGGCAATTCAGTAATTGTTGGGGCCACTCACACCTGAAGAGGGCAGGGCACAGAGATTTCCCTTCTAACTGCTTGAGACAGAGGGGAACTTCCATGAGGGTACCCTTGTCTCTGGTCTTGGAGACAGATCCAGAAATAGTGATTATCAGACATATCTGCCAGTGCTGACTCTGTTCTATGGTTATTTCAAGCTCAGATAAAGTTGCCAGCCAATAGTTTTCACAGACTCACAGAAYAGTTGAGGTTGGAAGGGACCACTGGAGATCATCTAGTTCAACTCCCCTGCTCAAGCAGGATCAACTACAGCAGCTTGCCCAGGACCCTGTGCAGACAGCTTTGAATATCTCCAGGGATGGAGACTCCACCACCTCTCTGGGCAACCTGTTTCAGTGTTCAATCACCCTTACAGTAAAAGAGTTTTCTGTTTAAGTGGAACTTCCTTGCTATATTCTTGCTGTTCTTCAGGCATCAGCTGCAACACATAGCAGATTCCACCATGAAGTATTCAGTAAATTATAGCACAGACCTTCATAAAGATTAACTGATGCTCTGGTTTGACTGATTCTCTTCAGCCATAGACAACCTGAAATTACTATGCTTGCATCCATCTCTGTTCTGCTCTCCTTGTCTAAAATAGAACAGCTCTCTGCCCTCCAATTTTTTGTATGCTCAGACTCTCCCTCTGTTAAAACAATACTAAGTTCTCTGGGCTGGTCAAAGCACTTCAAAATTAGACTTTACCTCAAAACAGAAGTCACAAATGACCCCTTTGCATTCTCTATTCCCTKTTAGGGAAGAGCCCACAAGTTGCCACCTTCCTTCCCACACTACCATTTACCTCGAAAGAACAGTATTTCTGTACTTACCACACTAATTATATAATCCATGCAGAGACCAGTCATTAAGTCAATGACAGTGATGCCTGGCACAGAGGAAGAGTGAAACCACACTCCACCAACAAGCAGAAGTTTTTCATCATGCACATGTGCTGTATGTGAATACCTGCAAGTTCAAAATGAGATTGAACTCTGTTAGTAAGGAGAGCTAGTCAGAGGCAGGCTAAGAGTTCTTTCTGAATGCTCTCCACTTACCTTGGGATGAGGGGAGGGTGAGTCTCTACTGTCTGCCACTGAAAGCCATGTTCAGTCTCTCTCAGGAAGAAAACTGAACCTAAGGGCTGCTCAGCTGCTCCCAGACCTCCTGCAATAAGCACTCCTCCTTTCCAGCTACAGGCACTGTGAGAGTGACGACCTTCCGGTACTGGACCCTCAACAGGAATCTAAAAACAGAAGTCCAAGGCTTAAGTTTGCAAAGCTAAGGATCATCTTCCTGCCCGGGCTCTTAAATAACCTCTTCCTGTTTGATCTCCTGTGGCATAACATTCTTTCCTGCCACAGGATAAGGACAACTGGTAAGGGGGACATAATGAACAAGCATGATAGGGAATGACATCCCTTCTCCTCCCCCCTTAACCCATGAACAAACCATGCGTGATTCCGCTAAGGAGGCTGGAAGCCTCCTGGAAGGCTAGGTAAAAGTGTTTCCATCTACACTATTTTCAATACTTCTCTGGTCCTCAGTATGTTCAGTATCTGTCAGTCATTAGAGGGTTTTATTTTTGCACGTTTATTAGAAGTACCTTTACTTTCATTCTTGCATGCTGCTCTTTGTTCAAGACATCCAACTGAAAACCACAAGTTCAAAATCATGGACTAACGTAATGATTAGCAAAGCAGATTAGTGGTTCAAACCCAAGCTAGATAAAATGTTGAACTTAGGACTAACATGCAGAACAAAAACCTTTAGTGCAAGCATGGAAGGAAAGAAAAATAAGATGAGGGGTTTAAAGGAAAAATCATAGCGAACAAGCTGTGGAGAAAGTTTCAGAGGCCATCCGGTCAATCCCTTTCTCCTAAGGCAAATTCGACTCTATTACCATCTAGAGAGATGGTTGTCTAATAGTTGCTGAATGTCTCTGACGACAGGAATTTTTGGCCTCTCTAGGCAATCTATTGCAGCACTTCACTATCTTCACAGTTAAAAGCCTTTCTTAGTGTCTAGCTGAAGTTGCCCTTTTCATAGGCTTCTTGTCCTATCCAAAATTAATGTGGAGAATCATTTTTTGTCCTCTCTGCAGATACATTTTATATATTTGAAGATTTGTTTCTATATTGAATCTTCTCCAGACTCAACCAGCTCCTTCAGTCTTCTCCAAGTTACACTTTCTGTTCATTCTTGCCACATACCTCTCTAGAACCACACTGCAATTGGTATACACATATTGATGTGTATAAATACCTGATGGGAGAGAATAAAGAAGATGGAGCCAGACTCTTCTCAGTGGTATCCAGTGACAGGATAAATTGAAATACACAGAATTCCACTTAAACACAAGTTTTTTTTGTTGTTGTTTTGTTTTTACTGTGAGGGTGGTCAAACCTTGAAACAGATTGCCCAGAGAGACTGTGGAGACTCCGCCTTTGGAGACATTCCAAACCTGACTGGACAATGTCCTGAGCAGCCTGCTCTAGCTGACCCYGCTTTGAGTGGGAGAGTTAGACTAGGTGATCTCCAGGTGATCTCCCTTCCAACCCCAAATATTATGTGATTCTGTGAAGACCGTCCTCCACTAAAAATCAAAGTGGCTAGAAGTCAGCTAGAACCCTAATCACCATGAAGTGCCACAATACACTGCCAATGCCACCCGATTTAATGCAGTAATAYGTGTGATTTAGTTGGGATTCCAATACTGCAGAACACATTATGGAGTGAGACAAGTTCTACTCTCCAGGGCCTCCTGGATTTCTTACCACAGTGCAGGAAAGTTCTTCAGTGTGCAGGAAATACCAATCCCCTAGCACAGGCTGCATAGCAGAACGGCCCCCATATATRAACAGGTACTTTTCACCTACAGAAACATACAACTAAGTGAACAGAAAAGTTTGGATTTGACATGTCACAAAAACAAAAGATTTCTTTGCATTTAAGGGAAGCTGACCAGAAATACAAATCAATGCATTCAGCCAGAAGTTTTATACACTGTCTGTATTAAGACATCTTGCAACCTGATGAGCATTTCCAAACTTCAGCAATAGAGGCAAGAAATTGTTTCAAAATCATTACTCTTCTCTCTAGATCTTTTATAACATACAGAAGGCTAAAAAAAAATTTTTTATTGACAAGCTGTGTTTTTCCACATTTGTGATTATTCAGAAGACCCCCAACATCAACTAATAGTATGTATTGACTGAATGTTTAAGGTCTGAATGGAAATCTCACACTACAGTTGCAAAGCTAAGAGGAAAACCCATATATTTTAATATACCYAATGGAATTAAAGAAAATTCAAGCAGTGGGAAGATGACACCAGTAGAACTAATAAAACTAGAAAATCCTAAGACCGAGTCATAGCAATATAATGACATAGATTTATCCAAAAAAACAGATGACTCYTCATAAGACAACCAGAACGTGTATATGTTCTCAAAAAAGGGAGATCATGATAGTTTAAGTGTGTAGGAGTTAATCTGGAGAAGCCACCAAAAAACAGGTACAAAAGGTGCAAGAGTACTTTGGGGAAGATGTCGAGCACGTTCATTAACTGCACTATGCCCTGTCAGCTCACATCTTCATAATGGACTGCACAAGCAACACAGATTTTGGTCACTTGCACTGCTTTTATCTTTGTCAGACTGTATTGTGGCATCTTATTTTGCCTTGGTTTTGCATTGTGGCAGAAGTATTATTCATAAAATGTTTTTCACGCAATTCAGCATTTTCTTCTTTATTATAAAATTTAGTCTGGAAGGCTGAACCCTAAACTACATTATGCTATTAATTAAACATTGTTCAACAGATTCAATGTATGCTCCAGACTAGACTACCAACTGCTTMGTAATTCACTGGTGTTCCCCTTCAATTACTCCCTGCCAGCTAGTAGAGAAGAAAATAGCTGCAAGAAAGGACAGCTTTCATCTCCCGAATTCCACCCTCGGTACCACCACTGACTTGCTAACAACTGCTGAAGTTTTCACCCCTTACAGTCAATATATTCTACTGGACAAACCTTCAGCTTGCCATTGTGATGCTTGATTCTGGACCTCACAACTCCTGAGTATTTATAAATTGGTACTAAAAGTGTAACATTTCTTCTGAGCAACTTCTCAGGGATAAAGAGCTAACGACCCCCTCCATAATTAAGATATCCTTTAGAGGGGAAATTCTGAGATTTTTCTGGTATAATCAAGCATGGATCAGTTTAGCCACAAATGATCTCAAAGAATCAGTTTTCTTGAATAGATTAAATCCCTAGGTGTCAAACAGTATTTACCACTGGGGATTAGGTAATCATCATATTTCAAGTCTCCAAAAAAAAAAAAAAAAGAAAAAAGAAAAAAAAAAGAAGAAAAAACGAAAAAAAAACATCTGAAAGACCCTTTTAATTTTCTTACTACTTCAAAAAATCTTCATTCTGTGACAGTTGTACTAAAACCAGCACAGCAATAGATCAGATCATCTAGTCCTATGTCTTGGTTTCAACAATGGTCAGGAGTGGGTATTTAAGTGCTTCAGATCCTTCACTTTACACACCCCATGTCTTTGTATTTGGCAGCCTTGAATAGATTTCTTCTTCTGTGAATCTGTACAGTCTGCTTTTCCAGTCCAGGTAAGCTTTCAGTACACAGCATCTTGCAATAAAGAGTTTCACAGAATGATTACCACATTGTGTGAGAGGAGAACAAATACCTGTTCACCTCCTTCAGGCCACCCATGATTTAGTGGATTTTGATCACAGCCTGTCCCTCACCCCTTTTATCCAGTCAGAAGAATCCAAGTCTACTTAAGCAATTTCTTGTACAAAGCTGCTCTGTCCTTGTCACTGTCTCTGGATTTTGCATCTCTCTCTCTCTCTCTYTTTTTTTTTTAAGATAGGGGAAYGGGGGACCACAACTACATACAGTATTTAACATGTGGGCAAACAAAACTTTTATACAGTGCCACAACAGTATTCTCCATTCTGTTTTTTGTTCCTTTACTAATAAAGGTCAACTCTAAATTCTTAACATTAGATTTGCTTTTCTTTTAAACATCTATTTATTATTACAAAGTCTCACTCACTAGTAGTAATAGCTTAAAGCCATCACTGTATGAATGAAGTTGGGAATATCTTCTCCCCTGTATGTACCATTTCAGTTGCACTAAGCTTCATCTGGGCATTTTAATACTCATTCATTCAGAACTGTGATACCATTGTTTTCAGGGGTAAATATATCATTAGCAAACTCTCACTACTGGCTTCGCTTTCCAGATCATTAAAGACAATGCTGAATAGCACAAGCTTTAGAATAAATACTTGGGAGACTGTTGGGCAGCAAATTCCACTGAAAACTGCCTCCTTATTCTTAGTACAGTTCTTCTACTTAGCCAATTGTTTTTCCATGCAAGGCCTTGTCCCTTTAACCTGTAGTTGCATGGCTTTAATAGCCTTTGATGAGGAACCTTGTTGAACTTTTTAGAAATCCAGTAAAATTGGTCTAACTGGATCTTCCTTTAGCCACAGGCTAACTCCTTCAAAAGAACTCCAAAAGGTTTCCTTCAGAAATGCAACACAGACAAATGCTATACATCAGAGGAAGAGCAAATGAACACATCGCTACCTCTACTCTTTATTATAGTTTTGCCCAGTTCAGACCTTGCACACTGACTGACAGGTCCCTGCATTTCCCCCAGGATCCTTTACAAAGGAGAAAACAGGTATCATACTGGACACCTTCCGGTCCTTGGTAGTTTCAGTTTTAAGGGAGAATGTATACATCAGAGTCAGTAATTCAGCTATTTAATCCCTCAGTTTGCGTTACAGTCATTATATGAATATCTTCAGACCTGACAATTTGTCACTCCCTTTAGTGCCATAAACCCTTCTACCAGTATTTCAGAATACTTCGGCATAAGACAGGCTCCTGCACAGGGCATTCCATGAACTTAGCTGAGAACAACACTTAATATTAACCAGAAATAGCCGAAAATGTGAATCTTCATTTTTGGGTGGCTCTGTTTATGAGAGCGGAGCCATCCAAATTGCAGTTGCAAGCATACACTGCAGCATTTTCAAAAATACATTATCATCTTTTTAGCACTATACAGCTGTGTATTTTTTGATTCCTGTCCTACATGTAAAAAGCATAACAAGCTTGCAGCTCATGTGTAATAAAAAAAATCATTATTACAGGCATCTCCTGCATAGTTTTTGTAATGACTGCACCATGTATTAATGGCACAGATAATTGATTTGACCCTGCTCAATTGCTGGGTCAACTGTTCAGTTAACTAAACTCAGCTGAGACTTCTCAGTCTCTCCCTTTTTTTCAGATTTAGTAGATCCTGTCACAAGTACTTTTGGACTTGACTAACAATAAATGCAAAAGAAGAGCTGGGTAGATACTACAAGATAAAATACATTCAAATGAAACTTCAGTTTAAATTCTTTAAGCGGGCAGGGAGGAACACCACTGGAACAGAGTCTTTAGAAAATATAATGGTCTTTAGAAAATGTAATAGATTCTTCTCATTTTAGGGAATCCAAATAAGATCACATCTCTTCCCAAAACATTCACCCAAAAGCTATTGTTTAAGACAAAAGAATACAGTATACCTACATTAAATGTATAGCCCGCACTACATAAAAAGCAATACTAGAACATGAAAATTTGCCTTTTAAACCTCAAAATGCATGGACAAACCAGCCAATATATTCCTGGATTTGTATACATCCACATGCCCTACAGCCATTCCCACCCTTTCCAGGCTTTTTACCTCTGAACATTACTTCAGTTGCACTGTGTCTCCAACGCAAAGCAGCTGGTTCAGCAGCAGGCAGCAGGTCTACAAGCTCCACTGTAATGCCATGCGAGTCCAAGGCATTACAGCTTTCAGGGAACTTTAGCCACAACATTCCCAAAGCTGCACTTGATGGGGATGTTCGTCCTCCTACCATCAGGGCCAGGCTGTTCGAGAGACATGACACAGTATGGTACAACCGTCCATCTGCAGAGATATAAGACATCATGGTTCAGGCTGATCTTTCTCCCACGAAATTCAGAACCTTCAGATCTCTGCCTGCCAGTGTAATTGCACAGTGACATCACTTTTCACTAGACATTATTTCATTACAAGCACAGAAATGTCTGCCTTACACTTGCCATCAGTGCAGGAACTTACCCCATCTTTTACCCTGATTTTCCTTTTTCACACAGCCCGCTTTCCAGCGGCCTTCATGCTTAATTAGGACATGGAAATTTCTCGTACGACAATGCTGTCCATCCTCCTCCCCAAAACCTCCAGTCGTGAGAATGACATTGGGTTTTATGAGAGCAGAGTGGTGACCATAACGTCTCAGGCCAGCAGCTTCAGAGTGCATTCTGCACACCGATGCAGTGACACTTCCAGCCATCCTGACAGGACCATCTCCACAAGGAACTGCAAGCAAAAAAGAACCAGGGAATCTTAAGTTTCACACAAGCAAGAACAGAGGACTACATTTAAATGGACTGAGTATAAGATAAAACAAATCTGTTTAACTTTCCAAAAATAAAATTGTGAAGTAAGCTGATACAGTGCACAGACAATCAGACATGCTCTAGGAATCATGGTGGAGTGGTTTAAACGGTTACTACTGTCAACTTCCACTTACTGCTCCCTCAACTCCTAACACAATTCTGAGCCTGTTTTAATGGGAGTGGGGAAGGAAGGGGTGGAGAGAGAGACAAAGAGTTGCTAAGGGATTGTTGTTTCCTAAACTGATGTAGCAAGATAGCGGGTTTTGCTGTCCTTCCAGGTTTTAACATAAGAACTGGTGACAATCACAYGGTCTATTAAACCTCATCCACATTTATTTAGCTTGGATTTGACTACTTCTCTTCAGATCTAATCAAGAGACAAYGCAGTGTATTCAGTGGCATTGTTGGCTTAATTATTCCATCCTGCCTTATCCTTCTCCAGCAGCTTGTTCCTGCTCCCTGTAACAAATTTTACTATCAGTGGCAGACAGAACTACTTGTGGAGCTGTACTGTGAACAAGACCAGTGATGTGAAACATGTTACAAAATAACCCTCTCCTTCCCACCCTGGAAAAGGAAGCAAGCAGCCAGAAGCAGGAATTTCTTGGACTGCTAGTGCTGCCAAATCTCTTTTTATCATAGACACACAGCCTTGGCTTTTCCCCAACTATTATCACTCTTCTCCCATCTAAACACCCCCCCCCCCAAAAAAAAACACAAACAAACAAACAAAAAAGAACAAATAACCCCCAACATATCCTGATTTAAAGACATTTCAGGAATGGAAATGATATGCATACAATTCCAGCCACAGGGGAGGATGAAACAAAGAACAAACTGTTTGACACCCCAAACAAGTTACAACCTTGTGGAAGCTGGAAGGATGAAATGGCTCAGAGAGCCCTGTATAGAGGTAAGTGAGGGTAAATTGAAGAGAGTCAGTCTTGGGCATCCCAACAAGAGRAGGAGCAGGGTAGTCTGGCATTGCAGCCATGCATTGGAGGCCCCATGTACAAGCAGAAGGAAGAGCTGTGCTGATTGGAAGGTTCAGTTTAATTCTTTCGGTTTATTGATCAGAACCGCCAGAGTCAGGAGATGGCTCTGGCCTTACTATGGACTGCAGGACAAGAAAGATAGATGAACCTACTCAGATGGTAGCATCCTGCGTGTTCCTTCCTGGGGTTACCGTCTCCTAAAAATCTCTCAGAGAAGCCTGCATGAGATAAAGAAGTGAATACTATGATAGCTAGTCAGTATTTACCTGCCCTGTTCGATAACAAAGGAGTCCAGGAAGGCTTCATCCCCTTTGCTGCAGTCAAGACAAAATAATGAGAACATTTCAGATGCCATTCCTGTAGCAAGCCAAAAGAAAAAAACTCAGAATCTTGGAACAAGAGGTGGAAAGAACATAAAAATGACCACAGTGATCAAATCAAAGGTCAGCCTAGCCTAGCAGTGTTTCCAAAAATGGAAAAAATCAGAAGTGTGAAGAAGAATCTGAGAACGGTGCAAACGTACAGTAATACCTCCCCCTCTCTCAGCCTTCAAAAATTAAAAGCTCAGGGATTTTCTAAGCAAGAAGCTGTATCTTCGTATTGAACAACTCTTGATGGATTGTTCTTCCATGAACCTGTCACGTTGCCTGTTGAACTCAYGTAAACTTTTAGCAACTGTAATATACTGCAAGGAGCAATGAGTTCCACAGCTTATGTTGCATGAAGAACATTCCCTTCTTTTGAACCTGCTTCCTTTTATGCTTCCCAGTTCTGATCTTGGAAAAGGGTGCAGGACATACAGCAGAGGAATTAAGATTTCTTAAGGGTTCTGGAATGCGAGTGACCCCAAAGAAGCCCAAAACGCTCAAAGGAGCAACACGATCTCTGCTGAGCCTGTAATACCTAAATATGATTTCCAGACTGGCCTTTGGAATCACTCAGAAGCAGGAGCACAAGCAGAGTCCTGTACAGGAAGGAAGTCAGCAGCTATACTAGAGTCCACCTCGGCTTTTGTGGACATTAGGGAATCAAGTAGGTTTATTCCCACGGGATGGAAGARATCCAGCAAATTTTGTTACTAGAAGGCATAAACATGAATTAAAAAGGCACGAGAAACCACAATATTATCTTGTTTGGCGTTACTGCCCCACCTTCTACCTGAGGAAAAGCGTATCTTTTGGAAAGGGATATCCCAAACTAATGTAAGTACTGAAAATGGAAGAATCCACTAAGTCCCTAGCCAAATTATTCTAAAACCTAGTCAGCCTCAGCAGTAAAATGTATTTTGTATTTCTAATCTAATTCTGTCAAGCTTCTTTCCACTAAGACCTTTGATCTTATTCTCTCTCTATCTGGAAGGCCAATTGCAGAGCTCTCTGCTGTCATATGTCTTATTCCTATGCACATTTGTGAACTTGGGCTTGTGGACTCGTTAACCTCCTCTGTAAGCAAAATGAAGAGTCTTTACTTTCTCGCTGTACGGGCAAAACAAGTTGTTTTTAAAACTGCAGTCTGTTAAATTTCTAGACAGAGCTATGAACACAGAATCACAAGATCCAAAGGGAAACTTCTAATAGGGATCCTATAGGATCTTCGGGGGTCTTATGTTTTCTTGTAGACTGTTGATAGCTGCAAGTTCTGCCAACAATTAACACAAAAACAGCAAAAAGTCATAACTAAGTTTCAGTCATTAATATAACAATGGCTGAAATGAGTCAGACCAAAGATATCTGAAGCTAGTAACCTGGCTCCAACAATGACAAAAAGCAAATGCCTAGAGAAAAGCTAGAGAGCAGGGCAAGTGTGTATAYTTCCTTCAGGTATGCTTCCAAGCATTTGCAGGTCAAGAACCTTGACCTAGGTGTGGCTTTCATGTGTACAGTAATCTTCGATGGCTTTCTCTTTCATTAAAAGAATTGCCCCTCGAAACCATGCAAACTTTCAGCACCTGCAGCATCCTTTATACTACCAGTTAGTTTGCTATGCTAAGAACTGTCTCCCTGAGAGAACACTCACTGAGGAAGGGAAAAAAAAAAAAGTTCTGCTAACACGGGAGGGAGTCTTCTTTCATTGCCACTTGCTCCAGATTCATAATGCAGAGCCCACAGGAAGCTGCATAACTGACTGAAGATCCTTTCTGCCTATACCTATCATCTATAGCTCCAGCAGCTCTTGTACAGAACTATGATCATAAGAAGTTGAAGGTCTTTTATGCTATCGGAGCCAGCTTACCAGCAGAATAAAGGAGAATTACCTCATATTCATCAAAAGGCTCTAGAGCCTGCACTCTTTGTTGTTCATCTTCAGGAGTACAGAAGGTAAAAAACTCATTCATATCCATGATGCTGCACTCAGTCCAGCCCTAAAACAAAAGTTTCCCCAAATTATTACTTCTGGAAGGATAGAGACTCACTTTCCACAAGAAAACAATGATTGTAAATGAAGCATTTGCATGAGCCTTTAAAGCTGTCTAGATGGAACAATGGCAGTCCAGACTCTGGGGTGAGGATAGATCTCTTACCTCTAAAGCTCTAAAGAACTTAGAGCCACACTTATTATTTTAAAAGTCTCAGAGGAACCCACCTTGCCTTAATCCATACCAGAAAGTAGGTTGYAAGTTGGTGGGGGGACCTTCAAATGACTGGTCACGCTGCTAGAGAAGACAGTATCTCAGCCCTGACACCGTTTCAACCTGTAAGTGGCCCAGCTCGTGCCTTCCAAGTTACACCCCTTCCTAGGGGAATCGGGTTTCACACGTGCCCCAGAGCTGCAGGCACTTACCTTTTGAAGAAAGCGCCTCCGCTGTGCCTCGCGGTCAGGGTACTGTGCTAAAGAGTGAAGTGTGGAATTCAGCTGGCTGAAATGCTGCTGCATGACACGTCCAAAGGGGTCCTCAGGGTGCATCTGCTCATACAGCACAAAACACGCCTGAGAAAAATGCTCTGCTGCCCACTSTATCAAGGCATCTGACCTGTGCATAAGAAATAAAATAACTGCGGGCCCAGCTATCATGTGGACACATGCAACGTATCTTCCTACAACACCAGAAAGCATGCTATTAGGGCATCCTGACAGAAATATATGCAAAACAACCCAGTGCTGGGGACCTGTGAACATCTCCCCCAGCTCTTSGGAGAATTCAGAGAATGAAAAGACAAAAGACAAACAAACCCTCCCCTCACCCCACAATTCCGAGATTTTTTTTTTCTTTACAGGATGTCCTGTGGAAATCAATTACCCCATCACAATTATGTTGTAAGGAGCTGCTTGGGCTTCCRCAGTATTCATGAGGCTTTAGTTACAAAAC
Source organism: Casuarius casuarius (assembly GCA_003342895.1). NCBI lineage: Eukaryota > Metazoa > Chordata > Aves > Casuariiformes > Casuariidae > Casuarius > Casuarius casuarius. The sequence continues at coordinate 26,641 of PTFA01000767.1, read as the reverse complement.
AGCAGGTCTCCCAGCCCTAGATGACTTCCGTACAATGAAGCTTGTTCTCATTTTACCACCCAGATAACAGAGGATAATCCAACTGACCTGCTATTTTCCATGTAGGTGAGTACCACTTCTGCTAAGAAAAGGGTGGGGACTTCGTTGTCCAGCCCTGCTTCCTCCAGGGCTTTCTCCAGTTTAGACAGCTCCGATAAGTCCACTCCCAGTAATTTATAATCCTCTCCAGAAAAGGCAATGGCTCCTGGGGGAAAAAATGGTACAATCTTACTACAGTGTTGMTGCTACACTGAGAACAAGATGGACAAACAGGAGAATCAGCCCCACAGACAATTGTTCACAAGGCTGTACCCATCCTTTCCTCAACAAAATTTCTTTGGGACATGAATAAGAAAATGCCCATCACTAAATGAACCATAAAGGGATAGCACCAAGAAGGATCAGTTAGAGGCCCATTAAACTTAGAACTCAAATTTCAACATTCCTAGTGGAAATTTCACCTACAGATTTTTCACAGAATTATTTACTATAACAACAATTTATAATATTTCTTTTAACAACAATTTTATAGCACCACTATAATTCAGAATCAAATCTTAAGAGTTCTCACTTTTAGTTCTCGCAGCTCAGGATAAGGAAAGTACCATTGCTTTGAYAGAATTTGAATGATTTCCCTCATAACCAAAGACATTCTCAAGTCCTTAGTTTTCTTTAAAACAGATTTCATTTCTGTAAATGGTATTAGATCCTCCACCCATATACACTAACTCTTTGCAAACACCAGGATTAGTCACATAGGTCACTGTTCTCAGAAATAAGCTCCAGCTTATGCCATCATATCATCTGCAAGTCATACTTCTGTACTTCACAAGAATATATCATAAACTATATTCTGGATGATCTGTTTCAAACAAAACCAAATCAAACAAGGTTGGAAACTACCTTTAGAAAYCACCTACTCTATGCCTCCACACCAGTGTGATTCTATCAGCCCTAAGAACAGTTACCCTACGCTGTTCTCAAAAACATCCATTATTAGAGGCTAAACAGCCTTCTTCAGCAGCCCATCACAGCATTCCTCACTATTTTTTCTAATATCTAACTTGTCTATCCATTGCTTTCTGTCCTCTGGGCATAGAAGACAAGATATTCCCAACTTTTCWGAAACTTGTCTTTTACTTGAAGTACTTTAAGATTACTGGTAAGCAAAGAGTTCTTTGCCACAGGATGCTGTCGATACTAAAAATATGAATCGGTCCAAGGTGGGGACTGGACAAGTTTACGGAACAGCTACTCACTGAGACTTCAACTGCTCACTTGAGCCAGGGACTTGTGCTCTGCACCTAGCTCTGCAGTTGTTTTCTATCCAGTATTTAAATTGATTGTTGCAGTCTAAATGCAACAATTTGTGTATGCCCCTATTGTATTTCATTCCACATTTTCCAGACCATTCCTGCAGCTTATCAAAGTAGTTTTAAATCCTAATCCTGTTCACCATATTGCAATTCTCCCAATTTCCTGCTGGCTTGTTACATTTCCACCGTCTATAGACTATCAGCTTGAACATTAACAAACACCTTGAAGAAAATCCCCATAGCTTACATCCTTCCATTTTGCCACTGAACAACCACTTACTATTTCACTGGCAAAATGATCCTTTCAGCTCTTCTTATATTCTACAGTAGTTTCTTAATGCTCATTTTTTCCCTGCTTTGGATATAAGAAAGCCAAGTAACACAGCAATGAAAGCTTTGCTAGGATCAAGATAGCTAGAGTCACAGCTTCTCCCGTATCCATAAGGCCTACAGATCACAGGATAATTTAGGTTGGAAGAGACTGCTGGAGGTCATCTAGTACAACCCCTTGCTCACAGCAGGGCCACCTGTATCCAGTTGCTCAAGACTTTGTCCAGTCAAGCTCTGATACCTCCAAGGCTGGAGGTTCAACTGCCTCTTTGGTCAACCTGTTCATGTTTTTAAGCTATCTACATAGTGGGAAAAAAAGTTTTGTACACATAATTGGAATTTCCTTTGTTGCAACTTGCAGCCATTGCCCCTTGGCCATTTGCTACACACCTCCAAGAAGAGTATGTCTCCATCTTCTCTACACTCTCCAATTAAGGAGTTGAGGATTGCAGTGGGACCCCCCCTCAACCTTCCTAAGGCTGAACAAACCCAGACAGATCTCTCACCCTTCCCTCGTAGGTCATGTGCTTCAACTTCTTAGTCATTCTTGTGACCTTTCACTGGATGTGCTGCAGTCTGTCATTGTCTCTCTTGTTCTAGGGAACCCAAAATGGGACACGGTACTTCAAAAACAGTCCCCAAAAGAAATTAAGCTTGGTTTGATAATCTGATCCTGACAAATCCATGATGGCAGCTACACATCCTCTTGTTTACTATCAAATGCTTACAAATGGTTTGCGTTCCAAATTTTTTCAGAAATTCAAGTTGTCTTGTGAACAAATCTAGTTCCTCTGCTCATCACGCCCCACTTTTTAAAAGCTGAAGYTCTCTTCGATTCTTCCAAACATTTGGTACCTAAAACACTCTCCGCAAACAGCATACCTAATCCTTCTCCTCCAGCATCTCCCACCAGTGCCGACAACTCTTTTATTCCTTTGATCAGAGTCGCTTTTTGGCATGCCACATTTGGAAAATCCACCTCATATACCACAGTGCGACTAAGAAGACCCATATCCTTCAAGCGGAAGTATAAAGAGTCAAAGCCAGCTCCTAAAGACAGGATCTGCAGAGAAAGTACCAGAAAAAAAAAATATGTTCAACTCCAGCAGCCTCCTGAGCACCCATGAAGAATATTCAAGTTAAAGGACATCATCTTTAGATTGACAGAATCAGGTAGTCTCCTGAAAGAGGTTAAAAAGGATTTTGTACAGATATTGCCTCCTTCCTGATATTTGTCAAAGCGACAAAGGGATAGCAAGTAGCGCTAGTCACAGATTCTCTGTACTCTTCTGGAAAAGGATCACAATAGATTCACTAACAAATACGCTAATACAGAGCCAAGATGTCAAGAAGATTTTCCGTACAAATAGTGGAAACAGCCTGTGCACTCAGACAGAAAAAAAGCACCTGTGTCTTGGAGTGGCTTTGGGTCTTCCGCAGGAAGTCTTGAACACAGTGATCCACAGCTCGGGCCCGGACATAATAACCCCTGTGGAATGAAATTCAGCTGTAATCACTCTCCAGGAACCCTGTTTCTCTGACACAGGCATCCTCCTTTTTTTTTTTTTAAACACCTTTTTTCTTTGTATGTCTACCCAATAATCCCACATTTACAGAACCAAACTGGGATATGTCTGATAAATTTGTTGCATCTAGAGCTCATTGATAAATATAAAACTCCTGTATTTAATAAGTGCATTAACCATCAAACTATAGATGTTCTAGACAAAATATTTGTAAATATCCTATCTGGACCTGTTCCATTCTGCATAGGTAAATATGCACTGGATGAAAAAGTATGAATCCAGACAGTTAGGATGCCCTGCCCCCCTACCTCCATCCATGCAATGCGGGTGGACAGCATCTGAGCCCCTGCTTTAAATCAGATGCCATAACTATATGAAACTAACTCCTCCACTTACAGGGTGATATGCTAAGCAAGTGGCTATTGAGTATAACGAAAYGAGTAAGTGTGTATAAAAGCTGTGAAAGAGGAACAAAAGAGGGAAGAGAAGGAAAGTTAGGAAGGGAATTTAATTCTCCATTTTTTCCATGTCGATGGAGCTTAAGTAAGCCTGAACTCCTGGATACTGTTTAACATTTGCCTGCTTTGTGGGGGTTGGTGCCTCTTTCCTTAGAGCTCTCTCATAGTTAGCTCCAGCATGTCCCCGCCAGGCCTACCAGCTCCTATCAGCCCCTTTAATAGGTATGTTCTTGTCCCCAGGCCTCAGGGAGTAAAGGTTTCACTGGATATTCTAAGAGATACCCAAAACCTCAGGATTACAGTGCTGACAACTGCAACGCACAACTTTTTCTACGAATTTAGTTTGACATGCCAATGTCACGTGACAAACAGACGCAAGCTCAGCTTCCAGACCTGATCAGCCACCCTTGTCTTCAGAGGACTGCAGGCTTCTGCTTGAACATCACTAATTTTTTCTCCTGAATGAAGCTTCTTTGACAATTACATCAAGGTCATTTTGATGGAATCAAACAATTAGGCTCATATTAACCTAAACTCCACTACCTAAAAAAAAATCCCACACATACACGTTAAAAGCATGCATACTTGTGTGCTGCAGATCTCCAGAGAACACCTATAGTCATACCACTGATTCAAAGATAATATCTTTTCCCCAGCCACCAAATATGTTACTAAAATTGAAATGTATCTGAGAAGAGGAAAACTGTATATTAGCTTTCAAATCTTGTCTAAAGCAGCTTTCAACAGCACTGAATATCTGCGCTCGGAATCAGTCTGGTGACACTTCATTGGGACAAAGCTTTTCATTTTTGCCCTTGAACCATGCAAAGTTATACTAAAAATCTAAAGCTATGACATTATTGACAGACAGTGCTTTTTAAGTAACCACTCTGTCACTACGCATGCTTTCTTTAAGACACATTCAGAAAGCTCCGTAAACAGAAGTGACAGTTCCAGAGGAGCACCGAGATTCTTCCGTCACCAGAGGAGAAGGCGGCTGTGAGGCCGCGTGTGCCGACGCGAGCTGCCAGCACCGGGCATGGGGGATCGCAGCCTCAGAGCCAAAGACCCCGCGCAGCGCCCGCTCCTCACCGGTGGATGAGCGGGGCTCGCCGCCGCCGCCGCCGCCCCACCAGGAGCCCCAGGAACCGGTCCCGGACGTAGCCTCGCGCCGCCGCCGAGCACTTGCTGACGGCGCTGCTGCCGCCAGTGCTCTGGACCTGCCGGGACAAGGAGACGGCGCTGGCGCGAGCCCGCGGACCCGGCCCGCCTGAACGACACCGCGGGCGCCGCCCCGCCGAGACCGAGAGGCATCCGGGGCCTGCTCGGAGCGCGGACCGCGGGAGCCCCGCCAGGCCCGGGCACGGCGGGGCCCGCAGCACCGGGCGGAGCCCAGGGGCCTCCGCGGACGGCGAGTCCCGCCGCCCCCCCTTCCCCCTTCGCCCCTGTCCGGGCCCTGCCGCACCGCCCGCGCAGACACCCCGCGGGTCCCCGGCCCGGAGGGCGGCAGCGACCGGGCCCAGGCTCACTCACGGCAGCACCGCGCGGGGCGCTCGGCCTCCCGCGCTCCATCCCGCACGCACCGCAGCCGCCCCTCGAGCACCGGACATGAGGTCACTTCCGGGCGGGCCTGTCCAATCAGAACGTCCTGCTCGCCCGAGAGCACAGAAATCCCCGCCGCAGCGCACAAACCGGCCAATGCGCACGGACCGGCCGCTCTGCGCGCTCCGTTGTCGAT
>PTFA01000767.1:0-21116 GCA_003342895.1 Casuarius casuarius | reverse complement strand
CCGGGCTTGCACTTTACAGATCAAGATATTGTCTATTAAAGAGGTTGGAATTTCAGAATGTCACTTTAATAGGGAATGATTAACATCCGTATTCCTAACTGGGACCCAGGCAGTTCCGTCTTCAGCCCCATTTGCTAGCGTTTTATCAACAAGCACACGATTTTTATTTTTATTTTATTTCTCCAAAACGTATTTTATTCCAGAGCTGCCTTTCGGGTGATTCCCGGCACCTCCGAGGTGGCTGGTCCCAGCTGCTGTGGCTGCAGTGCAGGATGCAGCACGTTATGGGAGTTCCTGTATTCCCGTTTGTGCTCTAGATACGTGCATAGCTTGTGCGGAGAAAAAGGCGGCCTTTTCCTCCAGGGTTCCCTTCTGCCGGCTGTTCGTCATTTTGTCAGTCTTGGCACATCTGTGGGATCTGGAGATGATGCTGGGACTTAGTYGCAGTTCATACTCACAGGGGATACAAGCCCCTTCCGCTGGCACTTCAGTTCCTGCAGCGTTTCCAATCCTATGGGCATCCCGAGAAACAGAAGGAAGCGTCCGGCAGCAAGCGGGGGTGATCACGGCATCCAGCTGCCGCGGAAGTCCTTCCCAGCTCCGTGTTTCTGTATCCRTAACGCTCTCCTGTGCAGACTCCGTGCGGAGACACTGGAACATGAACCGGGCGTCTTGGTTCAGCACGAGAAGACAGACCCGCGTTGCTTTGGGAAGGAGGGACCGGGAGGTTGGTCCCACCTCCCCAGGACAAGGCCCCGCAGGTTGCTCCGTGAGGAGGCACCATACCGAATTTCCCTAGTGAAGGACGAGAGCGTGGTGCGCAGCCGCTCTTGGGCCTGYGTGTCCAGTTCCTTGCTGCCACAGGCGTAAAGTCCTGCAGTCACTCACATTTTTATCAAGTTCTTGTTTAGCAGCAGCTCGGATTTTTGCCTCTGTGCTTTTCTCGCTTYGGAAGGCTGTTTTGGAGCCTGATTGCTGTTGTGGTTAGGAACCTTCTCCAGATTTCTTGTCGCATGTATTAATGGCCAGTTTATATCCCTTTATTTCTGATTCACAATTAGTTTCAATCTGAAAATGTTCCTTTACTTTTCAGGCACGCACTCCAAACGTGTGAACAGAGAGAAGTTTTATGCCCYCTTGGTCCGTGTTCTGCCAGACTAAGCCTAGCTAAGCGTGTTCTTCCAGTGGGAAGCAGAAAGCTTTCACATGCCTTTCCGGGCGGGAGCGGATGCTGGGCGCAGAGGGTATGTTGTTGTGAGACTGGCACCTCTCTGGTTTGGACATCTTCACAGGCTGACACGGGGSGGGGGGGGGGGCAGCCTCCCTGCCTGGTCTCTCCCCCCGCTCCGCCCAGGGCTCCCCTGGGGCTCTGCACGACGCGCGAAGCTCGCGAGGAATGCGCAGCTCGCCCCGCGTCACAGAAAACACGCAGCGGAGCAGCACAGGCAGCGGGGCCCAGGCTGCTCCCACCCCCCGCCGGGCGGGCGGGGGGGGGGGGCACGTAATGAGAAGCATTTGCTGCACAGCTATCTATAGTCTTCCGTGCTGGGAGCACGCGAGGGAAGGCGCGGGCCTGCCTGCCTGGCCTCAGCGCTGACGTCAGAGGACCCCAAACGAGCAACAGGGAGAGAAGCACAGCGGGGCTGCCCAGCGTGGAAGGTGCGACCCGGCAGCACTGAGTGGGAGAAGGGGCAAMACGGGAGGTGTTTCCCACAAAAGGGCACGCTGTATCCACAGTATCGAGACCATGGCTTCGATTCAAGGTGAGCCGAACAAGTCTGGTTCTTTCTGTGGGCTGACTCAGCAGCAGAAAGCTTGTGCTCCTGATCTGCTGCGTCTTCACCACGCAGGTGCTTCTCACAGGTATCAGTTGCACTGCAGCCTCCAACACAGCTTGCATCTGGGAAGTGGTTCTAGGAATGAGAGAGGTTACGCGTCGGTGCTGTGCTGTGCAGAACTGCGCCTTCATAATATGAAGCTGGTCGAAATACTTGACTCCTATGCTACCTATTTGCAGGCCTATTGCTGCCAGCAGCTGCAGCAGTGGAGGGTTGGACTTTGCTGGTCAACTGTTGTTGGACCTGAATCTGCCAATCTAGCACGATGCGGTGAGGATTGCGTCCTGGAGAGCATACGGCATGAATCTCAGATCTCAACCATTTTATTGCATCGCGATACCCCAGGGAGGCCTCAGTGACAGGTCGAGGCTTTCTCAGGCTAAGGCCACTGTGTCGGTGTGGCAGAACTCAGAGGTGGACAACACAGCTTCTAAGTCTTACATGCACGCACAGCTCTGAATGTACAACCTAAATAATTCATAAAGTGCAAGCAGGTCAGCAAAAAGACTTTGCGATTAACAGAACAGGTCACAATCACAGGAACCAATTTCYGAGTCATTGCTGAGAATCTTGAGTGTATCACTAAACACCTCAGAAAGTCCCTCTCCGTAAGGRAARATACTGTGATTTTCTGGTTCTTTCGTGTTCAGTGGGATCTTTTCTCCTCTTCTTCAAAARAGAATCATAGAAAGGATGTCTAGAAGATAGATACTAAAGGCAGKGTTGCTGGAATTAGAGAGAAGAAATAATGGTCCTGTGTCTTGTGAAAGAGGTTAGGAAGTGAAGGAAACAGCTGAGAAGGCTTTTAAAAGATAAGTGGCTTGTTTTATTGCCTTGTAGAAATGGGGGAACTGRGATGGGGATATGGCTAAAATACTAGCCTTGAGAGATAATATATGCTTCAGTATTATGAACGTACTTAGACTTGTGGGTCAACAGGGAAGGTGAAAAGACCTGGCTGGGAAGGTGGGAGAACAAGGAGTGTTGAGGTGGGGTTTCGTTCTGTTTTCTGTTTTGCACAGATCTTGGGCCAGCGGGTCCTGGGGAGTTGCTTAGTGCATTGGTATTTATTGTATGAAAATGAGATATCTTGTGAAATTGTTGGACACTTAATTCAGCAAATAGTGGAAGCTGGGCAAAATGGTGGAAGGTTGATGTGGCACACAAATCTTTAAGAAAAAATAATAATTGGCATTGATTATACAAGCAATGTGTATTTCTGAGCAAGATKCCGATATGTTTGTTTGTAATACTAGTGGAGGTGTGTTGATATCCTAGGAGGTTTGCTTCACTGTTTTATCTGCATGTGACACTGCTTTGTTTTTTTTTTTTATTTCTTTGTTAATAAATCAGAACTTCATTAAATATGTTGTCCATTCTGTGTTGAAGGATAAGAGCTTGATCTTAGGCAGTGCTGTGATTAAATCTTTCTTAAAAGCTACTAAAACTTTCTGTAAGATGTCTTGAAATCTTCTCCTTGAAGGAGGATGCTCATGTGCTTCACACCTAGTGATACCAACCCCTGCTCTGGCTTTCAGCTGCCTGGTGGGGAGCGCTCCTCGTCTCCTGGCTCATCGCAGARTTCCTGTGCTACCCACTGCCCTCTCCATCTTACGTAACACATTCCCAAACCTTCAGCAATTCTGTGGACACTTTATGGATAAACAGATTGTGGCAAAACACCCATGATACTTATGGTAAACTAATATGGCATTTTATGCTGTATCCCACCTTGCTCATACTATTTAAAGACATTATCACATGTTCTCCATCTGCATTATCTTTCTGAATAGCTCAAGCTCATTTGTTGTCCAGTGTGGATTTTTTCCARAGAAGTATGAGCAAGATAGGAACCTTTAACTTCCACTGAGGGAAGTTCCAATGTCACCTTTCTGCCTCTGTTCAGGGGCCTGAGCTGTGGGGATGCTGCTCTTCCAGACTGCTTTCATCAGCAGACTCGAGCCTCTCGGAGCTCCCTTTGTACCCTAGAGATAAAAACCCTGCCCTGTTCTCCCCAAATGCAAAAATTGAACATGGCTGTGTTTCACAGTATCTTTGGTGAGTTGAGAGCCTTCACAAATCCGGCTCTTAATTTTTGTCTCAATTCTCCATTTGAAAAATGGGAAAAAGAACAAATTTCCTACCTCCAAGGTAGAGCATGAGAAAAAAGGAAATTTGGGACCTCAGAGAGAGATGAGAGATTTCTGTAAGGTATTTGGCTTAGTAGTACATGATGAGCTGATTAAACTTGGAGCAGTAATTCATGAACTTTTGATTTAAACTCTGTTGCTGTATTTAACAGAGAAGAATTGTTATCCAGCAGGATTGTTTCTAGGAGAGTCCCACAAAACAGTTCACGGTTACAGATTGGTGGCTGTGTCCTGGAAAGCAGGAATTAAAGGATTTACTGATCATATTAGATGACCAATAGAATGTGAGTTCTCACTGTGATGATATAGCCAGACAAAAACTTATTTTGAGGAGTGCATTAAAAACGGCAATATCAGGCACAATATATGCCATAAGGTCAGTGTTCTGGGGTCAGTATTTCAGACCCATTCTGGTTACAAATCGGAAGGAGTTCTGGTTTGAGACCTCTTAATATTAAGAGAGGCCTTACATAGTCTCTTTAGTTCTCATGTGGTTGTAAAGTTATATGATCTGGTTCTACAAGAGGGCTTGCAGAAAACGGAGTTCAGTCTGGATTTGGACTGTGTTTAAATTTTGTCCGGGTCCCAAGTGTGCCTTCCATATTCCTCTGGCAGGTGACATCATTTCTTACCAGTCTCCTGAGTTTCAGGGAGCACTAGCGTTATACGGCCACGTTTGCCAGCAGACTTGATGTTGCTTTCCCCGAGCTAGAACTCTCCGTGTTAAGAACTAGAACTCCACACGATGTTAAAACCAGACTCACATTCACCAATTTCTTCTTCAGAAACTCAGAATTCCTCAACTTCGCGTTCTCTCCGCTTCCCTCYGCTATTACCTCTGCTCCCAGAACTCGTCTCCTAACACAGACATCTCGCCAGTCTCCAGGGAGTCTCTGCTCCCACGGATTTGGCCTGGTTTATGGCATCTGAGTCAGGATGTCATCACAGTGGGGCCTCACACGTAGATGGCAAGGGAGGAAACAGTATGAATTATGCTGGGCCCTGCTTTCTTGTGGCGAGATCTCTGTTTGCTAGAAAATTCTGGCCTTTGTTCTGGGCTGGGAATGGGTTTCGTAATGGGGAGGGAGACACTTTCTATTCCGAGCGGAGAAAGCAGTACCGGGGAAGGTTTTAATTACCCCCCACTGGTGCAGAGCCGTCAGGCTGCTGTGCGATGGCGGGAGCGTATGAACGGTGCTGTCCCGGCCCAGGCCACGACAGCGGGAATGCTGCAGGAATGCAGCGTGTGCTCGCCCTGCGGGAAGGGCTCCTTGCTGGAGGATGAGACCAGTTCGTAACGAGATCCAGAACGGAGCTCTTCCCAGGAGGAGGGGAGCCCTCTGTGAGCCTTGGAGCGACAGAATAAAGCAAAAACCAGACAGAAATGGAGGGGAGGCACAACAGGCTTCTCTCACTTTGTCCCATCTCTCAGCCCCGCTGGGGCGATGCCATACTGTGGAGGCTGGCGCTAGGCTTGGCCTAAGGACTGACGTAGAGCTTGGGCTACTGCTGTTAGTAACTTAGCAGGGAAATCTGCAAGCATGTGGAAAAGGTGCTTGCCTTTTTGTGCCTGCCTTGCCCTCATCCTTCCCTTTTCCTCCAGGTATGCTGGTACACTCTAGCGCTTTGGGGACCTGCTGCAAGTATCTTCTCAGCATTTTTCAAATGCTTTGGGGGAGGGTTCTTGTTTATGTGCCACTCTTACTTTTCCATTCCTCCTTATCTTGCTGGTGCTTGCTGAGCCCACACCTGCAGTGCTGTGCGCAGTGCTGGCTCCCCAGGGCAAGAGAGACCTGGAGCTGCTGGAGCAAAGTCAGTAAAGGGCTGCTGAGATGATGAAGGGACTGGAGCATCTCCCGTATGAGGAGAGGCTGCGAGAGCTGGGGCTGTTCAGCCTGGAGAAGAGAAGGCTCAGGGGGATCTTATCAATGCGTGTAAATACCTGATGGGGTGGGGGAGTGCAAAGGAGACAGTGTCAGACTCTTCCCAGCGGTGCCCAGTGACAGGATAAGGGCAGTGGGCACAAACTGGAACACAGGAAGCTCCACCTGAACGTGAGGAAAAACTTCTTTACTGTGAGGGTAAGAGAGCACTGGAGCGGGTTGCCCAGAGAGGTGGTGGCGTCTCCGTCCCTGGAGATACTCAAAGCTGTCTGCACAGGGTCCTGGGCAAGCTGCTGTAGCTGATCCTGCTTGAGCAGGGGGTTGGACTAGGTGGTCTCCAGAGGTCCCTTCCAACCTCAAACTTTCTGTGTTTCTGTGATATTTCTCCCTCTTGTTACCCTTTTCTCTTAGTGGTTCTTGTTATCTTTGCTAGATCCCTTCTCTGCCTTGTTTTTGTTTCCTGCTGCAAGCACAAATCTAAATCCTACATCCCTATTGCAATAGCTGCTGCTTCCTTTCCCTCGCCCTGAGCCTGACTAACATTTACTTCCATCTTTGCATCTCACCACATCACCTTGCCTTCTCCTGCTGTTTTTGAAATGCCTTTTCTAAAAACCACACGTCCATGGCATCCTTATGGCTCCCCTATCTACCTCCTGACTCTTTCAGAGGCTTGAATCCCGTCGCCTGAGATTCCTCGAGGTCTGAATTCCTGATGGATCTTGTCTGAATTGGGTCAGGCTGCGGGGGAGACCCGGGCTGCTGCTTTTCCATTGCTGCCTCTTCCCCTGCGCTGCTTCCTTCCGCTTTCCCTCTTCGAGCAGTGCACTGTTCAGCTTCTCAGCATTGCACCCTGCCAGTCGTCCTCTCTTCTTTCAGTTTCTGTCTCCTTCCCTTTCCTTTCTCACAGTCATCCTTCACACTTCTCCACTGGCTGATTCTCTTCATGCTCTGCTGTCCTCCGTCCTTGCTTCATCTTCCCCTCCTCTTCCATTCCAAGCTCAGTGCTGAAGGTGCTCAGCCCTTCCTCACTCCACGGACCTCTTTCACCTCCTGCTCTGGTGCTGCCAAGCTCCCATAAACAGTCTGCATTTTTCCATTTCACTGCTTTCCCTTCAACTCCCATTTTGCCATTTCCTAATTTAAAATGGGAAGGTTCGGAGTTTTATCTATTCCTCACCTACTTTTTTTTCCTCTTATTATCCCAGCTAACAGTTTTGAGGAGTTCAGGTGCAGTATTTCAAAGATTGTACGTGACCCCTTCATCATTTGCTCTGGAATGGGAGACGAAGTTGGTAGGTGCAGTGACGAATGAGTCTGGGGCACAGAGGGAGCTGGACTTTGGCCTCTGAGGCTACAAAGTACAATGTGAGCGAGACATAAAACCTGTGATGCACAAAGCAAGTGCTTGTCAGACATGCTGGTTTTCTGTAAATAACACTTAAACCTTATGTTTTGATCTTTTTATTTAAGAAATAATTTTCAATAATAAACATAAAGCAGAAAAGCTGTATCTGTGTGGAATGTAGGTGAGGGGCAATATTTCTCAAAATTACAGGCTTCTGAAAGCTGCATATTGTTCATTCTGTCCACGCTGCTGCAACAGAGGATGGTAAAGCCTCTGTGAGTCCCAGTGTTTTGTAGGTGATGGGAGTTCGGATATGTTGTCTCTCTAAGCGTGGATCTGGACACCAGATGGGAAAGAACTGGGTAAGTGCTAAGAAATCTTTCCTCTTTAACGGAAGCGAAACCAGAAAACGGTGCTTTTCATATTCCGTGTGTCCTCTTTCAGTATTAGAGGTGATTGGTGTAGCAAACGTGCCCACCTAGAGCAGGAAAGAGAAGTGCTGAAAACTTCAGTCTAGTCTCCGGTACCTTCCAGTATGTGTGGAGGAAAGCAGCAGGGTACCAGGAGCAGCTGAGCTCAGGGAGTGTCCAGCTTGCACAGCACGCTTTAGGACGTAACAGCATTAGCAAGCTGTTTTCCCGGGTGTCTAAGCCCCGAGAGAGATGACTCGCACAGAAATGCATCCCAAAGGACAGAGACAGCCGTCCACCACACTGCCGCTTCCTACCCACCCGGTTTCCGAGCGGGGTCTTCCCCCCTCGCCCCCCCGACCAGGAGCCTCACAGCCGTGACGGTGGCACACAGCGTGCAATCGGCTGTGCAAGTCAGCGCTGACGAGAGGGGAGGCGGGAGGGCTCCTGGGCGGCCGGTCTCCCTGCAGACCCACCGCTGAGCACGTGGGAGTTAATCCTGCTCTGAAACGCGTTAAGAGACAGCTTTTGGAGAGCTGCTTCTCTAAGAAGAAAAGAAGCACCTAAATGGTTAAAATTCCTAGGGGAATTATAACAAGAGGAATTAGGACACAAGAGTGGAGACCTAAGGGTTGTAAGAGAGGAGCCTCTCACAAGGGGAAGGACTCGGGAGAGCTGGGAAGTGACTTGCTGCCGGGTTCTGCGGTGCAGCTCAGGCGCACGTGGGGAGGCAATAGCAGGGAGCCCTGTGCTAGCGGCAGCAGCAGTTTCCTGGCTAACGTTCATTTTTCTGTCTCTAACAAATGTTTCTGTAAACTGCTGCAAAGGAGCTAGCGTAGCACCTGCAGTGTCATTACGGTTTAGCTAAGCTTCCTTCAGGGATGATCAGGATCTACCCACAAAATTAAGACTTGCCCTCCCTCTGAAGAGTTCCCGCACAAAGCCTGCAGATCAAGGACAGACCTATCATGCCTCACATTTTGGGCTGATGTCTTCATTCGTGGGATGTGCATTTCACACCCCTGTACACATGCACAAGGTGGACATTTCTTAAACTGATACTGATAAATAAAATGAAAGAGGAGCTATTACTGTGAGAACATTTATGACCAAATCCTCAGTAATTTGGTTATTCCAAAAATTAATAGAATGAAACTAACTATTATTAGAATGAAACTTAACTTATTAGCATACATTTGGCAAAAAACAAAACAAAACAAAGCAAAACACATATGCGCACATTTTGATTCAGGAGTTACCCATGATCAGGAATTCACAACCTCATTTACTGAGCTGTTCATATAGTCAATTACTTGGGTTGTTAAAAATGTGTGTCCTGCTTTTGACCGGAATTGGTCTGTTTCACAGCATTCCGTCCAGGAAAATTTTGCATTCAGTCATGATCAAGATAGCAGACCTGTAATTCCAAAATATTTTTTTAAACCTCTTCCTAAATCTAGGTTCTGCATTTGGTATTTACCAAATACATCGCCCCTAATTTGGTAAAAACGATTAAAAATTGTTTCCATTATCAGTTGCTGCAGTTTCATATGCCCATTCTGTTCTGGGATGCAGAATAGGTATAAGAACCAAATTAACATGAAATTCTAATTATTTCCATCTGAGAAGTGATCTTTTCGATATCCTTATTTGTATTAGCAGCTCTGCTTTTGACAGCATGCTTCTCAGGCTTTGTTAATGGTAGTGTTTCTTAAGTTTAGTGCTGTATCAGAATTGTCCATAATCTCTGCCCTGTTCTCGCTGCACACTGGCTGCTCTTTCTCTCTGCTTTTATGTGTATACCTAAGGAGTCTTCTACTGTTTAATTCCCTTTGCAGTGTCTAACTTGACTGGACTTCAGGCAGTTTGCTTTACTCTGCAATCTTTTTGGCCTTAAAGCTGTAGAAATTGGTCTATTTTTTTTCCATTCCTATAGATTCTTGATTTGTCTCTAGTATATTTTTCAAGTAGTTGTTCATCCGGGGAAGTCTGGTGCCTCAGCCAAAGCAGGCGTGACATTGGACCTTAGTTCAACAGGCAGAAAACCTGTGCTTGGAATTTTGAGCTGTTACAGCGTGAGGCAGGGTTTGGAGTGCTGCAGTGCTGTAACGCTGCCCTRGAGAGTGCTGGAGCTTGGGAGGGAAAGTACCACGAGACGCCTTAGCCAGCAAGCTGGAAACCGGCAAGGATGTGAGAACCTGCAGTGTTTCGGAGGGCAGTGTTGGCTGTAAGATGGCTCACGAGAAAATGTACTTCTGTTCACAGGTGCTGTGGTGATGTTTCGGTGAGTCTGGATGTGGGATGAGGGTTCGTCCAGAGAAAGATGGAAATCAAGCACAAGTTAGGCAGGTAATTTGGGTGATGGGGTTTACGTGGGATGCTCTTCTCCGTTACCTGTCCCCTGCAGCAGCAGAGAGCTTGTCTGTGACTTCTGAGCGAGCGCTTCGTGCACAAGTTCAATGTTCAAGCTACTTTTACCAACCTAGAGTACTGCGGGGTGGAAACTGAAACACGTGTGCTGCAGATCTTTGGGGTTTAGATCTATCCAGATTGTCTATATCTCCTCCTTTACCTTGGTCCATTGGCTCAGGAGAGACATTTCTATTTTGGTGGGTTCGCTGACCCATATTCGGTTTTGTTCTCCGTATTCAGTTATCACAATAGCCAAAAAATGCAACCGGAAAGCACACCACATAAACGTACATCAAGAGTTCATCTTAGACTGCAGAGTAAAAGTTGCGAGAAAGTTAAAAGAGAGAAAGGAAGGTGCTCCTGCCTGCCCTCATCTGCAGGACACCTTTGTAGCTGTCCTGTGATGTCTCATTCACACATACTCATTGAACTTCGTGGGCCCGTGTTGCGCCTGTCAATCACATATTCCACACTCCAAGTACTACGTCATGTCTGGATAGTTTTTCTGGTTTTATTCTAGAAATAATACCTTTAATTTCCTACTTCCGTTCACTGCAAAGATTATCAACAGTGTTTTTAAAGGATGGCGGGAATGGCTATTACCTCTGCTATTTAGAGTCCCTAATAAATTTCAGTAGCTTCCTTTTTCCCTCACAATTTTCTTGCGGGGTGTCTTTGTATCTTGGGGCTATCGACTTCCTCTCAGATGACATAATACATATCCTCAACCTTTTTTTTTTTTTTTTTGATTTATATTATTCATGTAACAGCCGTGAAAAAAACACCTTATATGTGTGTTAAAGAATATGGTCATCAGTGTTTCACCAGCTGTCCGTGGCCTGTTTAGATAGTCACAACACTGATAACAGATCCAGTGACAGGGAACTTGTTTCTAGAAAAATGCACTCTTGGGACCAGACCCCTGCATGCTACGCTGCACTCCGAGGCAGAACACCATGGGACACGATGGGAAATGATGACTTAAGAGAGGTGAAATGTGGGTGACTGCTTGTTTTGAGGGCACAGAAGCAGACAACTACCACCATGGTAATGCTGTGCTTGAGCGACGTCAGCCTGGCGATAGAGAACGGCTGACTAGTTCAGAGCTGTATTGCAGCTTTTGTACAGCGTTTGACTTAATACTGCAAGACGTTTCCACTAAAAAGCAGGAAGGAGTCAGGAGGAGTATTTGCAGCTCAGCGCCGCTTCAATATTTTCAGTGATTTAGAAGTAAATATAAAGTCAGTGCTAGTAGAGTTTGCAGGGGACACTAATATTAGCAGAAAGATAAACAGGTAAGTAATAACAGTGACGTAGTAAACTGGATCTTGTCAAACAAAGTGCTTGTGAACAGAGGCAAACGCAAAGTGCATCCGTGATTATGGGCCTGCCCAGGGAAACGAGGGCTGGAACGGTTTGCAGGGGTAGTGGACAAACAAGCCGAAACTCAGTACTGCAGCAAGGAGCGCTGAAGCTACCTCCGGCTGCGCGGAGAGGAGCGCGGTGACTAGGGAGGCTCCATGCAGAGACACTGATGCTGGGATCTGTGTCTTGTTCTGGTGTTAACGTTGTCACAAGAGTCGTTAAAGCTTGAAGAAGATAAAGCAAATACCCTCGGGAGGGACCCGAACTCCTGAAGACGACACCTTTCCGCTAGGAGCCTGGCAGACTGAGGCCTCGAGCATGGCTTAGAAGGCGGTCTTTTTCTAGGAATCATTCAAAAACGAACTAAAAACTTATCTTTTGAAGGACAAGTGTTGAGAGGTTGATCCTACGGCCTGCCGAGGCCCCGTTCACCTCCTTGGGAGTGGGAGGCTGGCGTGAGCTCGGACACCGCAGGCAGCGTGTCGGGGTGCGGGGGCTGCTCCTTGCACGTCACCTGTTTGTTCTTAACTCGCCATTTATGTTCTTCTACCTATGTGGGGACAATTACTGCACAAAAAGTGATAGATAAATGTGGGGAGGGAAGGGCTGGGTGGATCAAACTTGCAAGCCCCAAAAAATTACTTGGTTTTAGAAAGCAAAGTCTTAACAGAAAAACATGGAAGAATGTCTATTTATGAGTGCCCAAGTGCTCTACATGGGGAAAGGACAAGCCGCGAGCCTGGCTCATGAAAAAAGATTTGAAGGGGCAACTAACAAAARTATTCTATGCGTGATACAAAATAGTAATAGTACATAGTATGACTAGATAGGATATTTGTACCTATTCTATTTCCTTTTGATATTTTGCTATCTTTATTCTAATGTAATGATTTTTTCTCAAAAGCACAGGGAGCAGGGAGCCTGCTGGAGGGTCTGCAGGTCCAGTAGACAACCGGGGGTAAAAAGAGCAGTCAGGGAGGACACAAACATTGCGGAGCACCTAGATTAACTGTTTTCATCTGTGTTTGTGGTGGATGAAGTGTGAGAGTTTCCTACGCTAGAGCTGTGTTTTACGGGCGGGCTCAGCAGAGGGTGTCTCAAATCGAAATATCCACAGAAGAGACTATGAAACGGGCAAAATGAGCTTGTGTCTGAGAACTGGAAAACTGCAGCATAGATGTCGGTTTTTTAAAGGGTTCCAGGAGAGACTGTTGATATTCAAGCCAGGTGAGCTGGATATCTGTATCTGGCAGATTAGCAGAAACTAAAATAAAGAATATAATTAATGGATTCATGGATAAATGTGATAAGTTGGGAAGAACACATTTTTTGTAAAGCAAAGTTTCGCCTCGCAAACTCCCTGGTTTCTGGAGGGCTGGAGAGTGACAGCCAGTACGTGGGTTAAATGGGACGGTGCTGAGACAGCTGCCTCGGGCTTCCGAAAGGCTTTCAGCACAGTGTCACCAAAGGCTCTTAATGTCACCGAGAAGTGATGGGATGAGTGGGAGAGTAACTGAGTGGAAAAATAGTTTCTTAAAAGACTGGAAGCAGAGAAGGAGTAAATGGTCAGGTTTTTCCGTGGCGGGAGCTTGCCAGTGCAGGTTGGCAGGCTCCGTGCTGGTTCAGTATATTTGTGTGTTCGGTATATTTGTGTGTTCGGTATATTTGTGTGTCCGGTATATTTGTGCGCAGGCTGCAAAGCAGAGCGAGCCGCGAGGCAGCGTTTGTGGCTGATCCCAAGTGTTCGGGGCGGTGTGGATGAGGGATCTGTGAAGGGGGGCAGAAGGGCCTCAGGAGACTGAGCTACTGG
The DNA here is from genome assembly GCA_003342895.1 of Casuarius casuarius. Lineage (NCBI taxonomy): Eukaryota > Metazoa > Chordata > Aves > Casuariiformes > Casuariidae > Casuarius > Casuarius casuarius. The sequence continues at coordinate 7,900 of PTFA01000767.1, read as the reverse complement.
CTGATAAAATGGCAGGTGACATTCAAAAGAGATAAATGTAAAGCAGAGACTAAGAGAAAACAGTCCCAGCTTCACATGATGAATTACGGGATCTGGCTGACTACCTCACACAGAATGAGGGCTTTGACTTAATAAACGGTCCTGTGAAAATATCAGCTCAGTGCTCAGCGGTGGTCGAAATAGCATAGGAAATGTTTGGAGTTGTTAGGGAAGAAACCCAAATCCCAGACCGAACAGCATCATGCCAGTGTAAACCCTTGACTGGCATTCATCTTGAATACTATGTGCACTTAAGGTCACCTATCTTCAGAAAGTTACAGGAAAGCAGGAAAAGGTTCGGGGAGGGGGTCAGCAAGGATGATCCAAGGTCCAGATCAGCTTCAATGCAAGGAGCAACTGAGTCTCCATTCCGGAAAGGAGACAGCTGAGAGGAATGGGAAAGAGGACAGTGAAATCATGAGGGGTCTGTGGAGGGTGAGCAGGGACTGATGTTGTCCACTGCTTCCTCCAATATGAGAGTAAGGGAGGCATCGGATGAGTCTAAGAGAAGCCGGGTCGAAGCACGCAGAGGAAGGTGCTGCGTCACACGCGGAGCAGTGGACCTGGGGAGCKCCYTGCCCTGGGCTGCTGTGGATGCGCAGAGTTTGCAGCAGCTCAGGGCACGCCGGGGTGAGTTTACGGGACAGAAATCCTTTGAGGGTTCCTGGGTGCAGAGGAACCATCTCCAGCCCAGAGAGTCTGAGAGTCACGAAGGGCCGGGCTGGGGCTGKGCCTAGGCGATATGTGTATGTGCTTCTCCTGTTCTTCCACGCCTTCCTGCGCATCCAGTCGTAGCTGCTGCTGGAGACTGGCCCCGGGCTAGAGGGAGCCTTGAGCTCACTCAATCTGTCTTATGTTATATTCTATCCACTTATTTCCAGTCAGTCTGCTTCTTCCCCATTTCTTACAGCTTTGCAGAAATTGTGTGAGTTATTCTGGTCCAGGCTTGGGTATGATCACCTTCAGCTTTAAAATCTGTGACCCTATGCAACAGCTATGGGCCAAATGTTCCCTGCAGCCTCATGCGATTTAAGTGGAAGGATGCAAAAAGTTTTAAGACACCCATTTTCCTCCTGGTGCCGGTGCTGTGCAGGATCCCATCGTTACATCAGGCAAGATCACTCTGGCAGGGAGAATTTTTTGGCCAGAGTTGTTAAAGGTGACGTGAGACAAATTTAATTCATCTGATTTTCCTCCCTGATAAGAGTGCACTGGATGACAGATTGTTTAGTGCTGATGGAAAGACACTTACCAGTCATGGAATCATGGAATCACGGAATCAGAATCAGCCTGTTTTGTTGCCCTTCATGTTCCTTGCCAGGTCCAGCTCCAGGTGGGCTTTGGTTTCCCCGACCCCATCCCTGCACGCATGCCCAGTGTCTCTGCATTCCTCCTGGGTCACCTGTCCCTTCTTCTGCCCCTTGTATGCCTCAAAATGTGTGTGTTATTTTCAGATCTTTAAAAATCAGTAAGGTGATTCATGAGCCAAGTTTTCTTTCTCCCTCTTTCCTTTGGCTGGGTCAGATGTGGCCCTTAAAGGCTGCGTAAAGCAGAATCAGCCGGGCGGTTGTTCACAGCCTGCTTCTGCTGTTGGGGAAGGGCAGCCGCGATGCAGGCTGGAGGTCCGAGTCACTTCTTAAAGTGAACAATAGGCTTATATGTACGTTTTTAATCGATGGGGGGTTTTTTGGAGTGTGAACGATTTTGCTATGTTAGAGTGCTTGAGTCTAATGGATGCAGTAATAGTTTTTTGACTTTTGTAATTAAAACACGCTAAGTTTAGCGCAGAGGTGCCTTGGTCTGTATCTGGGACTCATAAGCAGTGCTGCGATACAAATAACTAATATTCACAGTATGAGATTGAGTGTGTAATACATAAATTTCCACTAGATGGAGCTGTATCATACCAGTTCGTGTGTGTGTGCGTGTGTGTGTGTACGTGTGTACGTGTGTACGTGTGCGTGCGTGCGTGTGTATACATGTATGTACACGTGTGTACACGTGTGTACGGGTATGTGCGTCTTCCTCTCGTTTAGGAGACACAGCTCCCTGTGTCTGTTTGTAGCAAGGATCTTTGGTGCAGCTCAAACGTCGCATATGCCCGCGGCACGTTTAGCAGGGACGGTTTCACCAGACGCACCTTTTTGCCCGCTCGGCTGCTGGCGTATGCAGGAGCGCGCAGTATCGGGGCAGTGTCCTGTAGCACGGAGGTGTGCACCGGCTGCGAATGCTGAACTTCACTCGTCTGCCCCTGATTCAAGGCAAGGGGAGGGCTGGCCAGCTGCATTTTTCTTTTTCTCCCCTTCCTGGGGGGGTCACCAGCTCGCACGTGTGTTTCGGAGCCTGCTGCTCCGTGACGGACGGGAGCGTGAACCCGAGACCTCAGGTGCGGATTCCTGATTCCTGATTCCTGGAGAGGAGCCTCATCCCCGCGGGCTCCTCCGGTCCCTGCTGCTGGGCAGAGGAGTCCGATGGAGCTGACAGCGTGTGGGTGAGACTTGACTGCTGATCTCAGAGCCTTTCCTTCCTGAACAAACATTTTCCATTCTGAAATAATCGCCTCACTATATATAGAAAGCACCAGCAACCTCCAAAGCAAAAGTCCTGTTCCCTAGGAAGGAATAGTCCTCAAACTGTTTTCGCCCTTTCGCAAAACAGCAGCGAATCCTTTGCCGTGGGTTTTGCGTCTGTCTGTGAACAGCGTTGATCAAAGGCACATGTTCGGCTCACGACAAAATCGTCCGGATTCCCCGGGCCGCTCCGTGCCCCCGCCCCCACCCCATGGATCGGAGACCGTGCCTGTAATCGCAGTCCGCGGCGTTTCGGAAACCGCCTCCCCGTCTCGCTTCCTCCCAGCTGATTTTCAGGGGAACAGAAGGAGACTTGTTTGCTACCGGAGAGGAAGTGCAGGCCTCAGCGCGCAGCCGAGAGGCACCTAGGAGAACGGGGCGCTGCGGCCGTACGCTGCCAGATGAGGTCACCCGCCGCGGAGACGCGATGGAGAGTCCAGAGGAGGAGGGTGGAAGGAGCCAGGGCAGGAAGCGCAGCCGTCAGCAGCACGGCGCTCGGCTCGGTCAACTCCCCTCTCTGGAAATGTTGATTTCAGTTCTCTCTTGGCTCACGGACGAAAATGTGTTAGACGGTTTCCTCCTTATTCCCTTTTCTCATCGCAAAAGCCGTTGCATGGTTTGACACAGCTCGGCCATGTCTTTGAAAGGATCCGAGGGGAGCAGGAGCGCACGGACCCGGGGGGCAGTTCGGGGGCCAGGGCTGGACGACGTCACCTGCGACCCCTCTGAGCTGTGCAGCTCAGGGAACCCCGAGGAGAGACTCCACTTCAAGCCCTGTATCTTCTGCTGCGCGAGCACGTCTGCCTGGAAAGACGGACAGTCTCGACTGCTAGGAATCCTTTGTGACCTTGCATTAGTTATTCTGGTGATTAATTCCTCTCTCTTCAACAGATGCTCTTTACTTTCAGTTTGCACAACTTCAGTTCCACCCTATTGCCCCTGTTCTGCCTTCGTTTGCTGGATTGCAGCATTATACACAATTAAACACTTTCTCTCCTTACAGATCCTTAGAGATCTACTGATTTTTTAATCTTCTGAAGCTTTCCACGTTGAAACATGTTCTCTGGATCTCGACTCATTCTTCTGACTCTCTTCTGACTGCTCTGAGTGTTGTACAGTCTTTGTAAATACTGAACGTCAGACTCGTATCACTCAAGCTGCAGTAAAGTAATTTCCCCGTTGCTCTGTGGCTTCTGTTCAGCCAGTCCGTCAGCCAGGCCTACCTGGGCGCTGGTTTATTCATGACAAGCAGATCTTGTAAAATGTAGCAAAACTATTGCAGGAGTTGTGGAAGATTATCCCTGTTCATCCAGTTAGCAGGAATAATCAGCTGTACAGATATAGACTGAGAAACAACTGTCTGCACAGGAGTTTGGCAGAAAAGATGTTGGGCTTACAGTGAACTGTAGGCTGAACAGGAATCAGCTGTGGGCACGCTGTTGCAAAAACGTCATACGAGATGCTCTGAACAGGACTATGTCTTGCAAGATGCATGAAGTAACATTTCTGGCTCTACTTTGCTGTGATAAGGTCCTTAGCTGCCATACTGTGTCCAGTCTTGTGCACTTCAAAGAATGGAGACGAATCTGAGAAAGTCCAGAGGAGACGATTAGCGGCTGAGAAAATACTGTACTGAAAAATTAAATGCTCTGGGGTAGTTCAGCTTAAAGAAGAGAAGAGTGAGGAGATATGATAACAGTCTTGGTTTGTGAAAGACAGTTGCAAAGAGAATATTTCCAGTGCTTGTGATGGATAGGACAAGAAGTAATGGACTTACTTAAATTATAGCAAAGCAAATTTATCACGGAATAGATTGACTGGCAGGCTTGTAAAGTCTCTTATGGAAGGGCTTTAAGAACTAGTTAGGCACACATCTGCTGAGCACGATGGGCTTCTGGGTTCAGCTGAACTCTCTTTGAGGTATGGGAACGAAGCAGTTTCACAGCCCTAAATTTTTTTCCTACTGTTTAAAATCCGTCTGTTCAATGCTGCTTACAAAGCACCTGCAAAAAATAATCACTATCGCCTCACTTGCAGTCTTTTCCTTCCATGCTCTTTGTTGTATCTACCTGCTTGTCTTCACTTCTTATTATTTTGTCCTCTGGGCATGGATTGTCTTGTTGCTGCACTTGAAGTCTTAACCTTTAGATTGTGCTATAACTTAAATAATACCAAATGAGCCATTTGAGAAGTCCTGTGTTGCATTACAAGAGAGCCACTGGCTGGGAATGCAAGGAACTAGCAGAACTGAGGACAAGTCCGGAGGGACCAGGACACACAAAACAATGAGCAGTTGGGACTCAGAGCCTGCAAGATGCATGACGTAAGTTCAAGACAAGGAGGTAGGACGGGGCTACATTGTAAGCCCTATTATTTCACAAGTTTTTCTGTGCTAGAGAATTTCTTTAAAAGAGGAGGCAAAATTGACAACCAGCTGCTCAGGGCCTTTAGGACTGGATAGAGTCCTGGAAAATAGACTGTGGGACTCATATCTAAGATACCATGAGAAAGATGGGAAACAAGGAAAGGTAATGGCCAGGCATCTTTGCTGCAGGCATCATACAGCACAAGTGTGATGCTGAAACCACTGCTCAATCCCGCTGCTTCCAGAAGAACTGCCAGAGCTTCACCAGATTTCCAAGATTCTGAACATTCTTGTAAGCAAATTAACAGAAACCATGAACTCTCCCTGCTGAACCCTAAAACCATGCGTCACAGGCAGCCCAGGGATGAGGTGCTCCAGGCTGCTCACGACCATAACCCCTGGCATGGAAGTTGCAAGTACTTTACGTGGTCGGAGCTCTGTGTCCCTCCAGCCACGCGGGAGACACAGAAGGACTCGCCTGCTGTGAGGTTCAAAGGCAGCTCGTTGGGTTACGTCCTGCATCAGTGTGCTAGCAGCATCTCCCTTTGACCAGGCTTTGAATACAGAGCTGCAAAGCTGAGGTACCAGCTCCGTTTGACAGCTGGGATGTCCTTGGGACTCCCTATATTTCATGGGTTTCAAGGGCATTTCAGATGGCAGAGGCAGACTTTGGATCCCACCTGAGAAAACTTACTCTGTCTTCGGGACAGCTGGCCCGCCTCTCTGCACCTCCTGGCCACATACGCTCCTAGCAGGTGCCGGTTTCTTTTATTTTTAACCTCCATTCTCAATGCAGGAAGCCTTTGCTTGCTGTGAACATCCGGGAATCAGGGCCCGAGCACGTCCTAGAAGGATTTCCTGTTTGGGACTCCCGAGCAGACCCCATCCTGCAAGAGTAGGGAGCCTCTGCACTGACTCAGTCCCGCTGGGCCGTCTGCCAGATTGCTGCTATCCATTCGGGAACAAGATGCCACCCAACAGGAGGGTGCTAAGCTGCCGGACCGCTGCCCCCCTGCTGTGGAGGGGGTGGAAACACGCAAAGTCCAGCCTGGGACGAGGACGTACGTGGCTGCAGGATCAGGGTCACTGCTGAAACCAGTTTGCCATGTTGCACCAGCCTCTAACTCAGTTCACGCGCTGAAGTTACCCAAAGCACTCATTAATCCCGATAACTCAGTCACCTTCAAATTTTACTCAGAAGGCATGAGGAAACTGGGAGCCTGCAGTCCTGTCCCCACTTTAACGCCTACCGGTCACCTCAGCCCTGGATAGCTGAGCAACATACTTCTGCTCTTGTTCTTTGTCCCAGTTGCTCGTCCAGGCTATAGCTAGACTTCCATCCTCTCGTCTGGCCAACGCGAGAGCCACTCGCATTTCAGAGCTAATGTCCAGTATCTCTCTGAAAGTCCAACTACACATTACGGGTCTGTTCTCCCTCCCTTGCCAAGAGGTTCCAAGAATATCAAGTAAATTAGATTTCGCTCAGGGATCAAAAGGGATCAGCTAATTTCCATCCCTAACTACAGTCAGTATTCATGTACAAATTGCAGGTTTGAGAGGTTTAAAGAGTTGGGGTAATACTATGGGGCTGAAGAATAACAAACATCACAGATACTGAAAAAAGGGAGATGGAAGTGAAGAATATGGGCAAATGCAGATTTCTCACGGTTGCACACAGGGTTCAGAGTAGATTTTAAAGGGAAGTAATGATTTGAAGACATGACAATAAATGGCAAATATGATGAAATGCAGCAAGTTTACCAAATCATGCCAGACTAGCACATTACACAGATTTCTTTTTAGGTGATTTTTTTGTGCGAGGAAAAGAGGAAGTGTGTTTGGAAGTGGATTCTGAGAACATGCTCCACAAGCCTTCCAGCTGCAGAGAGGATGCTGACAAGCTGACAGGTCTTTGAGTTCCTTCTTGCCTTTCCTAAAGGTGGTGCAATGTTAGCCTTTTTCCCGTCATCAAAGACCTCTCCAGTTGCCACAGTTTTTCATATATGACAGCCAGCAGCCTCACAATCACATCCACTGGCTCTTTCGGGATCTTCAGTCCCATGGATGTGATTAATCTAGCACAAGGTAAAAGTTAATGTTTGCACCCAGACCAATAAAGACGTTACCACAAATACCCAGGTATTAGAAATCGATGGATGGTATATGCCAAGATCACTTTGTGGAGCTCAGCCTTAGCAACATGTAAGAAAAATTTCAGCCAGAAACTGGAAATGCCTTAGTTAAAAACCACAAGAAAGAAAGAGGACCTGTGTGTGTGTTACATGTAAGACAGTAAAAATGATGCAACTATGAAAAAGCAAATATCATCCCTGAGTACAGTGAGCAAGAGATGTCCGGCAGAGAAAGGAAGCCTTCCCCTAAGTGCTTTCCTGCAAGGCATGAATGGCACATCATCAGAATACTGGGGGAATTTTGGTCCCCTTTGTTGAAGACAGATCAGTTTAAATTACAAAACATAAACGTGGAAGAGCAACTAGGATAACAACAGCAGTAGGTAGCTGATCATGAGACAAAAGTAAGAGCATGCGGTTTGCTTAATTTAGAAGACGAGAGGCCAAATGAAGAGCTTGCTGCTGTTTCTGAAAACATCTGGGAGGGAATAAGATCTAAAAAAAAACCAGTCTTAAAACAAAAATAAAGATGAATAAACATGTGATGGCTAAATCAAGGCTGAAAATCTCCTTGTTAAAGCTGAGGGATTTTGGGACATCCACAAGACCGTAAAGACGGTTGCTGGGCGTTATCTCAGGACTCCCTCTAGCCTGGGGCCAGTCTCCAGCAGCAGCTACGACTGGATGCGCAGGAAGGCATGGAAGAACAGGAGAAGCACATACACATATCGCCTAGGCACAGCCCCAGCCCGGCCCTTCGTGACTCTCAGACTCTCTGGGCTGGAGATGGTTCC
>PTFA01000766.1:33451-48143 GCA_003342895.1 Casuarius casuarius | reverse complement strand
CCTGGCAGGGACAGAAGGAGAAGGAGACAGGAACAGGAGGCGAAAACCCAGGGTTTGGAGCCAGTAGGCACAGATGTGCTGAGGAGTGGCCCCAGCATTGGGAGCAAGGGCTGCTCGGCAGAGCAGCAATGCTGTTCTCTTGCTCCTGTCTCCTGACGGGTAGTTTATGCAGGGGGGAGAAACGTCCCTTCACCACCGTGTCTAAATGTGCAGTAATATACTCCACTGTCAGCCAAGGCTGCGTCCTCCTTTTGAAAGGTGAGGTTTGCCCTGTAAATCATATCCCCTCGGTCAAAATCCACCCAGGTGGYGAGTTTCCCCTGGACGAAGTGGGCACCGCTCTCAGYRGACCGGGCAGTGCCARGGAGGTACTTGGGTCCCCYGCTMCCAGCTGAGCRGTACCAGGAGAAGGAGGGATTTCTGTCCGAGGTGGTGAAGTTGCAGATGAATGAGATGGTCTGCTTGACTGATACGAGCACCTGGAGAGCCGTGATGGGAAGGAGCTGGTTCGGTGCAGTGACTGTGGGAGGGCAACAAGGCAGCTGTGGTTGCCCATTTGGACATTGCCTCCTGTGGTGTCCCCCACTCCTCTATCCATTATTCTCAGCCTTCTCCCCTTCCACTACCCCTGTTGCCCCTACCACAAAATTTCAAGGCTAGGGGGAGGGATGGGAAGGCTGAGAGGTAAAAGGAACCTGGCAAGAGGACCCTGACCTGGCTTTAAGCTGTGCTTCTCCCACTCGCAAAGAAACAAGGTGGAGCTGATGACTGTTGGTTTGTATGTGAGAAAGGAAGACTGTGCACGTCCCAGCTCATCTGCAAACAGCCCATGGTCCCGAAGAGCTGGTTTTCAGTATTTCTGCTGGATGGAAGCAGGGACACAGGGTAAATGGGAGAAGACAGGGGATGCCAGACAAGGAAAATACAGTTCATCTAGGGGAGGGGGAAAAAAATTGTCAGAGGTGGTGAATGGAGAATACATAATGGATGAAACCCTCTGTCCCTAAGCAGACTACAAATTTAACTACTCCCCAGAATCTGCAGAATCAGCATCTGCATCTCTGGGTGGACAGGGGAAGTGGCAGGATGGTTTTGAAGGGGCCAGTGTCTCATATGCCCCTGTCAGCCAGTTACCCCCAAGGACTTACGAGGCAGTCCGTGAGAAATGCTGTGATCCCAGGGAAGACAGGGAGGGCAGGTCCCACCCTGCCATCCTCTTCTGTACCCTGCACTGTGTGCCCAGAGCTGGGCCATAGACGGGGGGGAGAATTAGCCCACTGTTCTCAGCGATTATGCCTTAGCAGTGCCCCTACCCAGTGTGACACTCACCGAGGAGAAAACAGGCAGTCACAGACCTCAGGACACTTGACAACTTCATTGCCACCAGGGCCCCGAACAATGGGCTGTCTCCACGTAGCTGCCTTGGCACCTAAGGGTTACTTCTCTGTGGGGATGATTCTTCCAGACTCCCCTAGACCAGGAGAAGGAAAGGAAAGGAGATGGGGGAAGGGTACCTGGACCAGTGGACGCTGATGTGCAGAGCTACAGCCCTAGCAACCGGAACAAGGGCTTCCGCACAGCAAGATTGGATGGGACGCACGGCACAGGACCTCGCTGCCCTGCTTGGCATCGCCTCCCACTTAGGGACACAGTCTGGGGCTAAGCGGGCCCGAGCCCGGGCGGGCAGCAGGAACCGCCCCAGGGCCTGGCACAGCATGGGGTGAGGCAGCCCCAGCGGGTGGTGCGGCAGCGCCCCCCCCCGGCAGGCCCGGCAGGCCCGGGCGGGGCACGCCCCCCGCCCCCACCCCGCCCACAGCGCTTCGTGCCAGGCCGCAGCGCTTCGTGCCAGGCCGCAGCCGCAGCCTGTGCTGCTGAGTCTCCCACGGCCCAGTAATACACCGCTGCATCCCACCAACGGGGCCGGGCGAGCTGCAGGGCGTTGGAGCAGCAGTCTGCGGCCACCAGCAGAGTCCCCGGTGGGTCCCGCACCTCTTTGGGCTCTTTGAAAACACTCGTGATGAATGTGGGACCTCGTCCTGGGAGCTGCCAGTACCAGTGGATTAAGTTGCTGGTCTGTATGTTGGGGTGTGAGCAGGTGATGCTGATGCCAGCGCCCTCGGTGGCCTCTGCCAACAGCTCCTGCCGCACCTGGGCTCTGCCCGCAGCCGCTACCAAGAAAGAAGAAAACAACATGAAAGTATCTTTCCTTCCCAGCTCCTACTGCCATTTCCCCCTAAAAATCCCGTACAGGTCAGGCCGGAGTGTAGCGGGGGAAACAGAAACAAACTGCTCAGTTGTTAACTTCTGCCCAGGGACTGGTATGGCGAAGGAGGTTTTCCAAGGGTTCCCCAAACCTATTTCCTACTATCTCAGGGAGGGACAAGCTGAAGGGGAGGAGAAAAGCCGGGGACATTTATCGTTCTGGTAGATCTGCAGTCACAGACAAGGCAGGAAAGTGGCAGGTCTCGGTGCTTTTTGCTGAGCTAAAGAGCATTTCTGTGTCCGCCCAGGGAAGGCAGGCCAGAGCAGGGCTGTCCAGTGTCAGGCCTGCTGTTGGTGCTGGTGGCTCCCGGGAAGGTCCCTCTATTTCTGCGTAGGTGAGAGGGGGGCAACATAGGGCTGAGGGTGCTGTGGGTAAGGATATCTATAGACTTGTCCAAAACAGGAGACAGAAAGCGGGACAGTTCAGTACAAAGCACTTTTGGAGGACTATGAGGAAGTTAATTTCCTTGCAGGACAGGAGCAGTGTGGCTGCCCGGGAGCCCTGGGCTGGGGGGGCATTGCCTGTGGGTCACCCTGGCAGCAGCAGAGGCAGGAGGACCATGCTGGAGAGTGGGGAGTCTGTCCCCGCTGCCTCTTCCCCTGCATCACCCATTACAGTCACTCAACAGTTCCTCTGGGTGTTCCTGAATGGCATAGGGTCCATTTGCTCAAATGCTTCACGTGAAACCATGCCCAGCTCCTCCTCAGCTTGAAGGGCAGTGAACCCCTTCATCAGCTTCAAGCTTTCAGGAGAAGCAGGAGCCTTTCTCCTCATATGAGAAGTGACCAGTTTCCAGCCCTCGCCTTCTTTGGAGTTATCACTTATTGACCCACAAGGCAAAGACCCCGTCTGCATTTCCAGTGCTTTTGGGGTTTGATTCTCTTGAAGCTGTAGGGTCTCTGAGAATATCTTATCTATCTCTTACTCATCCTCTTGGATGCTACACAGCCAGCTGACTTCCTCCTATAACTCCTTTACCTGGTGAAACAACTCATCAACAACAGCACAACTTTTGCAACAAAGCTGACTGTCACCCCCAACCTCAGGGAGAGTCCCTAGGCACTCGCTGCAGTCTGAGACCTGCAGTGCTGCATCCACCGTCAGAAGGTCTGTCTGGGTGGAAGCATCTGATATGGCAGGCACAGCGATTCCAACAGCTACTGGTGCTCTGACGCACCAGCCTTTCACAGCACACCTACAGCTAGTGTCCATCTGGGAAAAACCTGCTGAGCTTGCAGGGCACTGATGGAAGTCTTGTACATATGTAGTTTGCATGCACAGGATGCACGTACACTGTGACTTCCCTGCGGCTAAGGAGAACATCAGCAGCTGATTTAGGCTGAGCAATGCTGCAGATGTTTTCTGAGAGGGTTTCTAACTAATCTCTCTGGCTGTCAGCTTGTTTCCTCATGCTGGATTTCCAGAGGCACCTGGAAGAGTTCAGCTGAGAGCTGGACTGCCCCTGGAGAGGCAGGTCATATTTGGAGGAATCTGAAATGAGAGTCTCCCAAGCCAGGTAAGAGCCCTTCTGCTGGGAGGCTGCCGGGGCACATGGCTTGTTCTTGATGTGCCCGCGAAGCACCAAGCACATCCCCCTGCCACTGTTCCTGTGGCTCTGGAAAACTCGCCAGTGCCAAAAGCACATGAGGAGACAGAGTGCAGTTCAGCCAGCTATAATAAGCCATGTCATCTGACACACACTGGGACTTTGCTCATGCATGCAGTTTTAGCTCTCCCCTTGATGCCACCTACTAATTAACATTTCCTTGCCTTTTGAAGAGAGCATATTTATCTTAAAGTGAACTGGAGGCATCCTCATCAGCACAGCCTAACTTCTGGTGTCCCAGCCTCAATGTTTGCAGCCTGTAGGGTGTCCAGCTTGTTCCAGACACACTCTGCTGCCATGTGAGTATGCCACTGCGATACTGCTCTCTCTGCAGGATCTGGGTCTTGGTCCCAGACCCCCACATCTCCTTTAAGATAGCCAAAGATAGATGAGAATCTGTAAAGCTGTAGGATTATTTTTTTACTAGTAAAGTGGGGAGTAGATGGGGCTTCAGTAAAAGAGATGTTCTCTAGTTTTTCCTTTTTTTTTTTTTTTTTTTTTTTTTCTTTTTTCTCTTGCACACACTCTTTCAGCATGAATGGGCTGAATGTCTAGAAAGAGCCTGACAACTTGGACTCAAATGTGGTTTATCTCTCTCTTATGAGAAGACAACTGACGGGCATATGAGTTTGCAGATAAGTACATATACATGCATCTATGTGCAGAAGTGTGTGAAAGTGCATGCATGCAAGCATGTGTGAAAATATATGATCACATGTCTGTGGGCACACACTAGGGTGGGTGGTTGCATCTGTGTCTCTCTGCAGATTGGCTCCTATGTAAATGCATGTCCGTGCACATGTGTCTTTATGTGTGCATGCATATGAACTCATGATTGTGTTTGTGCAAGTTCATGTGTAGTAGTGCCTGTGTGTGAGAGTCTGTGTGCACAAACACTTGTGACTGTGCATGCTTGTAAGTGCATATAATTGTGTGTATAAGTGTGCACATGTGTACACATTTGGAGTTTGCAGGCATGCATATTTTAGCGCATGTCTGTGTGTAGTGTGCAGTTCCATCGGTTTGCTCCTTGATGTCAATGAATGAGATCAGGATGAGATGAAGGAGCCAACCAGAAATTACAGTGAAACCTTAGTCCAACTCCGGCATCCCACTGAAGGCAAGTTGCAGTGACCGTCAAGGTTGCCCCAAGACTGCCACACTGTCTCTGACAGATATGATTTGGGAAAAAAGCCCCTCTGTTTGCAGTCATGTTTGCTAAGAGTGTCTCTTCATTGGCAGCAGTCTGACCCTTGGTAACTGGACACTCCCCTTTCTCCAGCTAAGCCCAGGAGACAGGAGGAAAAGAAAGAGGGGTGTGAAAAGGCTGAAAAGGCTCCTTCAGGAGAAAAGAAAGAAGAAATCAGTAGCCTGGCTGGAGAGTCCTCAGCAAGTGTAAGCATGCACAGCACTAGCCCCAGCCTGGGACAACTGAATGGATATAGCCATGGAGATGGCTGGCATCCCAGTCCCAGAGCCCAGGAGCTGGATAGAGCACCCACTGATTTACTGGGAATATGAATGAGGAAGGTGAGACCCTCCCTTCAGGTGCCTCTCTGCAACCCAAAGACAATGCCTACAACTTGTGTGGATGTGAAGGCGTGTGGGGACTAATGTGCCCATGGGCATGCAGAGGCCAGGGAAGGAAGGGGCAGGAAGGAGCTAATAGAATCATCATTTAGTTGGGAAGGGACCACCAGAGGTCATCGAGATCAGCTTGCTGCTCAGAACAGATCCCATTAGAATGGGTTGCTCAGGTTCAAATTCTGTCAATTCTTGAATACTTGCAAGGAAGGAGATTCCACAACCTCTCTGGGAAACCCATTCCAGTACCTTTGTACTGGGGAGACAAAACTGAATGCAGTACTACAGATGTGGCCTCACAAGTACCAGAAAGAGGGGCAGAATCACTTCCATGGAACCTGCTAGCTACACCATTATTAATACAGCTCAGGAAACAGTTGGCCTCCTTTGTTGCAAAGGCACGTTGCTGACCCATGTTCAACTAGATATTCACTATGACCACCACATCCTTTTCTGAAGACCTGCTTCCTAGAGAGCCAGTCCACATGGCTGCCCACATGTTGCATGGGGTTGTCCCCCCCGTCAGGTGCAAGACCTTGCCCTTGTGCTTTTTGAACTTCTTGAGTTTCCAGTCAACTCATTTCTTCAGCCTGTCCATGTCCCCCTGAATAGCTGCCATGCTTTATGGTATATTGACTGCTCCCCTCCATTTGGTGACCTCCGCAAACTTACTGAGAGCACACACTGCCCCAACATCCATGTCATTAATGAAACCACTAAACAGTATCAGTTTCAGTGCTGATCCCTGAGGGACTTGACTAGTCACTGGCCACCAGCTGGACTTTGCATGAGCAGTAATAGCTCTTTGAGCCCAGCAGTCCAGCCAATTTTCCACCCAAACTATTATACACTTACCAGCCGTATCTCACCAGTTGGTGATAAGGGGACTCTGGGAGATGATGTCAAAGATCTTGCTCAAGCCAAGGTGCACTGTATTCACTGCAGTCCATTTATCTACTGTGCCAGTCATGCCATTGTAGAAAGCATTGAGGTCAGTCAGGCATGATTTGTCCTTGGTAAACCCATGCTGCCTGCTCCCAAAATGCTTCTTCTCTTTCATGCACTTAGAAATGGATTCCAAGACAGTCTGCTCCATAACCTTTCCCAGGACTGAGAGGAGGCTGCCTGGCCTGTAGTTCTCTGAATCTTCCTTCTTGCCTTTCTTGAAGAATAGCTATGATGTCTGCTTTTTCAGATCTTCAGGAACCTTCCCCAATTGCCATGGCCTTTCAAGGATGATAGGAAGCAGCCTCACAATGACATTGGCCAGTTCCTTCAGTGCTCTCAGATGCATTCCTCCCAGTCCCATGGACTTGTGTTTGCCCAAATGAGCTAAGTGCTCCTTAACTGTTCCTTCTTCTACTGTGGGTACTGCTTCACTTCCACATACTCTTCTAGGAGGCTTAGGGAAGTGAGAGACCTGGGGACAAGCCTTACCATGAAAAATGAAGCAAAGAAGGCATCAAGTTCCTCAGCCTTTTGTCAGGACTCAGCAAGGGCTGGCTGCTCCCTAGGGAACAGCTAGCCAGGAGCTGAGTGCGATATTATGGCCACAAGGGCAGGTACTTCCCCAGCGAGGGCCTAGGCCAAGGGTTCATAAAGTGGCTAAAATCTGCTCTTCTGAAGCGCAGGGTTGTAATTCTGCTGTTTGTCTTGCTCACTTCTCTGAGTATTTTAAGTTCCACAGTTTCTTGTTCAGTGCAGCCAAGGCTGCTGTTGACCTTTACATCATCCCACAGTGCAAGTCTTCATTCTTTGTGAGTAGCAAGTCCAAAAGAGTCCCTCAGTTCATTGATCACATGCATCAAGAAGCTGTCTTCCGTATGTTCCAGAAATCTCCTGGATTGCTTGTGCCAGCCATACTGACCTTCCGGCAGATACTGGGATGGTTAAAGACACACATGAATACCAGGGCTTAGGACTGTGTAAGGCTTTCTCCAGCTACCTAAAGAAAGCTTCATCTGCCTTCTGTTTTTGATCAGGAGATCTGTAGCAGACACCTACTACAACATCACCTGTGCCGGTCTGTCTTCTAAGGCTTAACCACAATTACCCTTACCTCAGTTGCTGCATCCTCTGTCCCAAGGCAAATCTCCATGCCTTCAAGCAACTCCTTTACATAAAGCACAAACCGTCCACCACCCCTGCCTGTCCAGTCTTTTCCAGAAGTGCCTCTGTTCCTCCACTGCAGTACCCCAGTCATGATAGCTATCTCAGCATGTCTCCATAATCCCAATGAAGCCATAACTCTGCAACTGTGCATGGAGTTCTAAGTCCTCCTGCTTGTTCCTCATGCTACGTGCACTGCTGTACAGGCCTTTGAGATGAGCCTCAAGTCATGTTGCCTTTACAGGGGAAGTGTGAGAACCTTCCCTGTCCTGCTGTGCCCTATTCTCTCTCCCACCTCCCCCAGTCTGCTCAACCCCTTGTGATCTCACTTCTCCTCAGAACAGTGTAAACCTCCCCCACCACACTGACTTTAAAGTCTTTCTCATGGGGTTAGCAAGCCTGTTTGCAATGACACTCTTGACTTACCTTGTCAAACATATCCCACCCCAACTCCTCAAAGAGGGTTCAGTAGGGATAGAAGCCAAAGCCCAGCCTGTGGCACCAGCTGTGCAGCCAGGTGTTGATCTGCTGAATGAATTCACTTCTGTCTGAACCTTTCCCCCTCACTGAAGGAATTGAGGAGAATACCACCAGATCTCCTACATCCTTCACCTCCCTCCCTTTGTAGTCACTCTTTGCACACATGCTCACTGTTAGCCTTGGCAATATTATTGGTATCCACACAGAAAAAGAGCAAGAGTCTGAGAGCCAGGCAAGCCTTAGCACTCCTTCTGCAGCATCTTGGGTCTTAGCCCTTGGCAAGTAACAAACCACCCAAGATATCATGTCAGGTCAGCAAACTGGTGCTTCTGATTCCTGCAGGAGGAAGTGTCCTGTAAATATCACATGCCTTTTCTCCATCATGCAGACACAGGGTTTGGTCTTAGCTGACTCTGATGAATCCCATCAGGTCTTGATTGTCCTCACCAGTGTCTGGGGCACCATACCTATTCTGAAGTAGCAGGTCTGCAGGCAGAGCAGGAACCTTTGTCCCGTTTCTAAATGTGACAAGGTTCCATCCTTCCCCATCTTGACTGCCTCCTTCTACTGTTTGTTTAACCATAGACTTCTGCTGTCCTGCCTTCTTTGCTTTTTGTAGCTCAGGCCCTTGTCTTGGGCAAGTCTGAGGTCTGGGCATGAGCATCTGTGGACTCAGCTGAGGAGATGCTGCAAACCACCCTGGCAGGGCAGCACTAGAGCACCCCAAGGAACAACCAGGACCCAGAAAAGCTAATTTTGTCTTTTGGGTTCCCACAGAGAGGAGAGAAGGCAAAACAGGCCAGCATATTTTTCTGAGGGCAGTTTCTCAAGTGCAGTGTTAGTGTTAACCAGTGGACAAAGCACAGACCACCCACCTGGGAAGGCAACATCAATAACTATTGGAATGATCTGGGTGGGAGGTAGAAAGAAGGATGCAACATGTTCTTGTGCATGGGAGTCCTTGGGTGTCTGGCAGAGGATTGCAGGACTGGAAAGAGATGGGCCATTTCCTGTGACCAGGGCTCAAACAACCTCACAGGAGTGACCCACTGTGAAATCACTTGCTTGCTCTGGACCCCTCCAGTAGTTGAGCTGAGTCTTCTGCTCACACTGACCCATCACCATTCCTGACCTGGAAATCACACAATGGTAATGAAAAGGTAGCAATGAAGGAAACAGAAACACAGTCTGTATCATTAACTGGGATGTTCTGCATTTGAGACAAGCTTGTCAGAAAATTGTTACCTCTGCCAAGGCTAACTCTGGGCCTGCGGCAGTGCAGGAGCGGTATAAAAGCCAGCCCAGATCCTCACTGTCTCATCCTCCTCTCTCACCACCTTCTCCTTCAGGACCAGGTGAGTCTGAAGCCCTTTAGCCTCCTTCTCCTCTAAGGTGGTCTCACCTTAATGGACATCTCAGCTGATATCGGTTCTGCTGTATGTTGGGGCTTGGAGCTCTTTCTCATGGGAAGAGGAGAGGGGAGAAGGTCTGACGGAGAGAGAGCTGTGACTTGGCTGAAGTGGCTCTTGGTCTATGGGATAGGCAGGAGCCTCCCTGGGCTTGGCTGCTTTTTGCAGGGCCGTGGCACAGAAAAGCCCATGTGCCTTCCTCCACAGCCTCCAGCTCTACGCCCAGCAGGTGCCTTGGCTCCCCTGTGGCAGGTTATCAGGCTGCTTCTCATGCACCCCCACGCTCTGCTTCCTCCCTGCCCTCTCTAACAGGTGCACCTTCAGCCCTGAGATGTTCTGCTATGACCAGTGCCTGCCATACTGGCCCTACCCTGCTGGCCAACAGCTGCAATGAGCCCTGTGTCAGGCAGTGCCAGGACTCCTTCGTTGTCATCCAGCCCTCTCCTGTGATGGTGACCCTGTCTGGCCCCATCCTCAGCTCCTTCCCACAGAACACCATCACAGGATCCTCCACCTCTGCTGCCTCTGGCAGCATCCTCAGTTGTGAGGGAGTCCCCATCACTTCTGGGTGCTGTGACTTCTCCAGCATTTCCAGCCACTACTGCAACAGAAGGTGCCCCACTCTGCTAATGCCACTGGTGACAGCACAGACAAGGACCTTCAGGAATCCAGAAGATGGTGCTAGACTTAGGATAAAGCTCCTGGCCATGGGTTTCAGAGAGACTCTTCAGAGAGACTGAGCATTAAGGGCTCCCCATACAATGGAGTTCAGGAAGGCAGGTCTCTGAAACTCTTCCTGTCTTCTACTCTTCCTTTCCCTCCGATTTTCTTTGTTGTCTTCTGCTCCTCTGGGCTGCAATGGCGCCCCCTCCCCCCCCCCGCCCGTTAGCCTAGGGAGGATCTGTTGCTCCGTCTCCCTCTGCAAGGCAGGCAGAGAGATGCCCTGTGGAAATTCTCTCATGGCTATTGGGCACAGATTCTTGACTGCTCCTGGTGCTCCCTGCACAAGGGCCTCCACTCTGTGTGACCTTTTTTCCTTCTTCAGAATCATTAAAGTGCATTCAAGCCTGGCCCTCTGTGTGTTCTTTCCATTTCCAGATGCTCTCCCAAGCTGCCCAGGGAGAAATGTGCTGCTCTGCAGGGAAATAGGGTTGGGGCACAAGGAGGCCCTTTGCCATTCCCAGAGGAACAGGAGGAATGGCCACACTGCAATGGGCCCCTTTCAGACACTGCCCCTTGGAGATGAGGAAGACACCCCCAGCTACTCCCCAGGCAGTGGCCATCAGTCGTCGACTTGCTGAATATTAGCCTAGAAGCATCCCCCTGGCCTCGGAGTACCTCCTGCAGAGTGGGACCCCAACCACTGTCATCCTCTAGTGAGGAGCCCAGGGTTGCAGGAGATCCTGCGAAGTAAGCAGCCCCACAAGCTGTTGGGAAATGGATTTTTTTCTTGCTCTGGATGGAGCTGGGAAAGAAGCTCAGACAGAAGATGGTCCCAGAGGATGGTAGGAGTGGAGACAGTGGGAGAAATAGCCTTGGTGATAACTCAGAACCTTCTCGTCCTCATCCTTCTGTCTGTCCCCAGAATGAGGGGGTATGGTCTACACCCAAGGGCAGGGGTAACAAGTGTAGGGCCCCTCTGCTCCTCTCATGCCCCTATAGCTGTTCACTCAATTTCTGTTCAGGCTCTGGGCCTAGCACAGAGCTCATGCTAAGTCCTGATATGTGTTGGGAACAGCACCATTAGGCTAAAGTGAGAGCAATACATGCACCAGTTACTCAAGAGCAGAAAGAACAAGGCTTGCTATCCTTGCAGTTTTATAAGTAACGGCTTCTTAATACCTGAGAAAACTGATACTCCTCAGAATTAAGCAAGCTCTTCCCCAGTAACTGAAACAACTCATGAGAATGGTACAGTCCAAACTTCCTAGCTGGAAGGTACAAATACATCAGCTTACCCGAACAGACTTTGAAGTGGATCCACTAGCAGCTGCACTGCTGAGGCTCTCATGCTTCCTGATGTGATTCAGAGGACGCCCACATTGCAAAAGAGGAGGAAGGATGAGCACTCTCACCATCAGCCAGGTGACTATTTTACTCATAAGCATGTGAACCAGTGAATTAATGAACAAATCAGAACATTAACAATTTAGACCAGTCTGTTGAAAAGGGATTGAGCCCTTGTTTGCTTTTTAAGTAGCGAGTTTATGAAATAAAGTTTGATTCACACAGGTCCTTTAAAATTGAGAGATCACAACAAATCGTGATATTTTATTTGTTTCACAGGTGGGATCTCTCTCAGATGCATTCTGTTGACGGGCACAAGGTGCTTTGCCATGCCGATTGGGGCACACCAATACTGAAATCAACCAGGCCAAGCCACACACCAGGGTCCTTACCCTCCCCCCTTGCCCCTCCAGCCAACTCCAATTAGTATGGGGAAATTTCAGAACAGTGACAGGTGCCCAGAATGTGCACAAATTCATACACAGATGCATAGACATTAGCAAACATGGACAAGTACACATACATATGCAGTTACATAAATATACGTATGCAGTTACATAAATATACTCACGCATGCACATACAAGCACAGGTGAACAGAAACATAAGTTCATTCATGTGTACACATGCACACATGTCAGGTACATGCACAGGTACAAGGCCCCAGACAAGCTGACAGCATTGTTTGAGGGCTCTCAGGGACTGCCCAGAGAGAGGAGGAGGACATACAGGTCAGCAAATTACTCCTGGGGGCTGCATTAGGTGGAAGGGAGTTGAAACTCACAAGCTCAGCCCACCCACCTGGGGAGATGAACAGGCCAGGCCACACATGAGGGTCCTAACCCTCTCCTCCCTCCCCCTGCCCATCTCATCCCCCCAACTCCAATCAGTAAGGGAAACCTCAGGACAGAGACAGGTGCCCAGACTCTCACAGCTGATCTGTGGTTCTTGTCCTTCCCCCAGGCATGAAGCATCTGGTGCTGCATCTGCCTGGTGGTCTGCTCCCCTGTTGAGCTCTCAACTATAGCCATGCTGTCTGGTTACACTGAAGAGTGAACAAGGCAGAGCTGGGGGAAAAAGCTGGAGGAAGGAAAGGAGAAGGGCTCCAGGGATGGAAGGGATGGAGGGCATTGTGGTGAGCAGGTCCTCCAGACACCAGCACATGGCCACACAGCTCCTCAAGGGTCTGTAGAGTGGGCCTGAGCATTACCCAAAATTGTTATCATTAAGTAATTCCAGGAGGCAGCATGGCCAACATGACATGTCATTTTTGTTTTTTATCTTACTTTGAACTCTGTGATTTGTGGGTGAGCCATGCTGGAGCAGGTACACAAAGAAAAGGGTCATCAATAAAACTTGAAGAAGCAATGTGCAACAGGCAAAATGAGAAAACAGAGACCAGCAAAAAAGGAACCATTTTGTTAGATGCTTGCTGAATCCGATAGCCCAGTAGAGATGAGGCTGCCACAGCTCCAGGGCCCCAGGTCCAACCAGTAGTGAGACTGAGAACATCTTCCCAGTAGGCACACACACATATATACACATATACAAATATAAATAGCTGGCTACACAGATCAACACTGACAGACACACTCAATACTCACAGAAACAAGAACAGCACTGACAGTCTCATCCTGTTCCTCTCTCTGGCCGATCAGGAGGAAAGTCTGGTAGTGGACAGATCTATATGCAGATGTACAATATCAGTCACTCTAATACATGGGCTGGGACACTCGGTCTACCTAGTACCAGGTCCCTGGACCCCTGGTCTCCCCAGTTGCTGGCACCTGGACATACAAGCCCATGAGGCTTGCAGCCCCACTGCAGTTATTGGTAAAAGCCCACTCATGTGCAACACACACTGTGGATCCATCCAGTAGCTGACCTTGCATACACAGCACAGGTCCTGGATCCTCACTCTTCCGAGGTACCTCATGCCTAGTGGAAGGGTAAGGTGGAGGCAGCACCTAGACTCCCAGCAGGGACGGATACACAAACACAATGCATACAATGGTCGATACGGAGCATTTGTTACCTCTGTGTCTGAGTGGGGGTTCCCCAGCGTTTTCCCGATTGAGGCAATAATGGAGCGGGGGATCCCTGGCACTGCTGAGTATCAGTCCAGGGTGAGGAACGCTGCGGGGGGAGGCACTAGATGAAGTTTTTATGTACTATACACATGCCCAGTAAGCATGTTGAGCTCATCATTATTCTCGATTCAAAGCCCAGATGCAGCACCACACTTGCACAGGCTCAACTATGTGACTATGGGTCAACATGCCCTGTTGATGCTCCTTTCCCCATGGAATGGTCTGGCTAGCTTCCATCGTCTATCTCCTCGACATTCTTCCGCACTTTCCCAAACACCCAGACACACACATACACAGATGAGTCTCATTCAATCCCCAACCACATGGTCTCTTCTGCAGTTGGCCAGGACTCCCCTGGTTCCTCCAGCAACTAGCTCCGTCTGTGGTCTCATCGTTAGAGACACACACACACACACACAGAGAAATACAGACACATCTCCCCACACACGCACATAAGAGGGTCTCAGTTGACCCCCCAGACTCTATGATCCCTCCAGCAGCCGGCTAGGGTTCCCTTAGTCCCTCCCATAGCCATCACCCATGTGGTCTCACTTTCAGAGACAGAGACACATACCTGTCTCCCAGGTCACTTAACTTACTGGGTAGTCTGGCTTGATATTCACTAGCTATAACACACCCACTTACATATCCTCACTTGCTCCAGTTACTGGCATCAGTGACACGCGGGCCCTTTGACCGTGGTCTGACTCCACTTGCTCACATGTAGACCTCCATACACACACCTGCAGACAGAATAGAGAGTTCCTCACTCACAAAAACGGTTAGAAGAGGAATTGACTCCGGGGCCTCCTAGGACATCCCTGTGAGGAGCCGAGATACAGCGTCTGTTCCTCTGAGCACATAATCTGGGTTCTCCCACCTGCCATTGTGTCCCTGTACTTGTGGAGATGAGCACTTCATGATCTGATTGCCCTCTTGTTATGGGTCTGGGAGTAGCAGAGACAGGGTATCATTCAGTTCCCCTTGCCATCTATTTGGGTTCTCTGCACTTCCATGCATCTATGCAGATGAGCTTCTAATCACATAACTTAATACGTGCGACCCCCCCAACCTCCTATGCTGCATGCCACCTCAGTGGAGCAATTGTTGGGAATAAGTGTAGCCCACAGCAAAAACAAGGGAAG
>PTFA01000766.1:2823-33381 GCA_003342895.1 Casuarius casuarius | reverse complement strand
GGGGGCGGGGGATAGATGTTATGCCAAAGTGGGGAAGAATAAGGAGAGCTCTATGTGTAGAGGGCTGTTTGAATGTGTGTGTCCTTTCCTTTCCCAGAACTCAAAACAGTGTTCAGAAGTTTGTGCTGAGTGGCAATAAATTGCACACATTTCCCCACACTGAGACTGATTTGTCCATGAGAGATGCTGGAGAAATACGTTTTTTCCCGCCTCTGGGAGGGTGAGAAGTGCTTCCCTTCTGCTGGGGCTGCAGGGCCACAGACCTGGAGCCGTGCCCATCCTGTACACCCTGTGCAGCGGCCCCTGCCCTGGCTGCACCGCTCTATGCTTGGGGATTCCATACTGTGCAGCCCAGTGCCGCTCCTGGCATTCAGTGTGCCTCTACAGCATTGAGACTAATGAGGCTGCACCTTTGCATGGTGTGGTATGGGGTGGTGCTTAACACCATCTCTACATATATCCGTCTGACACATAGCCTTTTCATGGGATATCTCTTGCCACACATAGGACAGGAGTGTCACAGACCTTTGCTGCTCCTCACCCAGACACACTCTCACCTGCAGATCTCCTGGGTTGGTAGTGAAATCTCTTTGGTAGGACAGACCTGGCCTGGCTGAGCACAGAGGAGCTCTCCAAGCAGTTTGGTGAAACCTGATGTCCACACACCACTTTTGACAATCCTACCAGGCTGAAAATGCCTGTCTCTTCATAGCATTTCTCCCTTACAAACCTACAAGGTTTGTGAAAGGAGGTTGCATTCCTGTCCCACTCAGAGGCACTAATGACAATTACTGTTGTTCAGCAAGAGCCTTGATCATCCTTCAGTCCTGGGTATAGCCTCCAGAACCATCTGGGTAGAAAAACATTTGCTGTAAGAGGTGTTTTCACCTAAATGCTCTGCTGTGGTCAGCCTGCACTGCTTGGGGGGAAATTGCATGCACATTGTCACAGGTGTTGTCAAACAAACTACGAAACTGTGGTCCACACCTTTTGCTGCTCCCCACCTCAGAGATATCCCCTTCCTTGGGGTCAGGGTTCCAGTTCTGGCTGAAGTTGTGTGCAGGCACCCTTTAGGTTCTCTAGTAATGCCCAGTCTCAGAAGGTCCCTTTTCTCTGGGCTCCAGGCAAAAGTCCTGTGCAGAAAACAAACAAGTATTTTCCATGAGACTTCAAGACTCAGAAGAGTCCCTGACTGGGTTTTTCTTGGTGCCATGCAGAGAGCACAAGTCGGAACAGCCCACCTGCTCCATGTGAAAAAATGCGGAGAATGTGGTGCTGTCTGGAAATGTGTACGGAGAACTTTTGTATAGCAGAGGCTTATTCAGCACTTCTTCCTTCCTCTGAAGCCACTGACACTGGCACCTTTCAGAAAGAGGATCTTGGCCTGCAGATCCCTGGATGTGGGGAGAAAATAGTGCTACCAAGGGAGAGCTGAGGGCTTCTTCCACAGAGCTCAGCTTTGCAAAGAGACACCTCCTCCCTCCCCTGGGTTCTTGCACGGCCAAGGAAGCTCCATCCACCAGGGTGTCTTGCACAGCACAGAGGTACAAGGCAGTGTCAGAGATTTTGACTTCTTCCAGCTGCAGGAGGCTGTATTTTCCTGTGATGTTCAGCAATGTGGATAATCGGCCACTCTCCTTGAGGCCAGCTGCCACTTGATACAAAACCAGCTGAGGGGCTTGGCCTCTCCTCTGCTGGTGCCAGAGCAAGGCATAAAAGTTAGATGCCTGGTATGTGCAGGTGGTGTGGAAGGTGCCCCTCTCCTCCACCTTGAAAAGTCCCTCTTGTTGGATGACGGTGGTCTGGCCTATAGCACCTGGAGGAAAGCGAAGGTCAGCGATTATGCAGGGGAAGGCTCCAGGATACAGACTGAAGAGGAATGTAAAACCTGGGGAGAGGGCTCCTTCTCCCTTGCTCTGCAGGAGAAGCCTCAGGGCTTGGGACGGCAGGATGGTGAGTAGTTTTGGGCAAGAGCTCAGAGTTCTTGGCTCAGTTTGGATGTCTCAGTGCAGGACCATCTCCTGTCAGAATGCCCCTAGAGGACAGCTCTGCTGTGCTCCTGCTCCCTCCTCCATGTTCTGTGCAGCCCAGAGCCACAGGGAACAGACTGTCATGTCTGGCCCTTGTGCTGGAACCAGGACACCTTCAGTGAGGTGAGGGATCCAGGGAGTTGCTGTGAGAAAGTTACATCCTCCTTCCAATTCCCTGTCATCTCTGATGGCTCCTGGGCCCCCAAATGCACAAAACAAAGCTGGAAAGTAGAAAAATGAAGCCCTGACAGGGTGCCTTGCATGTGCCAGCCAGGAGAGAGACTGTGACAACCTAACTACATTAAATAGTGAGCACTTGCAAGTCCATTCAGCAGCTTTCATGTGATCAGCATTTTTGGTGTTGAAAAGCCAGGAATTTGAGCCTGCAGAATTGAAGAGAAAATCCTATGGCAGAACATATATGGAACACTGTGATGAATCAGAAGAGAGCAGCAGAGAGGGATGGGTGAATGGAGAAAACAAAGCAGGAGAACGTGGTCTGAGGAGAATGGGGAGGATGAGTCTCTTCCTTGTCTCCCCTTTTCTTTGCCAGCAGTAACAGCACCTTGAGAAAACTGGTGAAAAAAACACATCTGTGAGCTGAAATTTTCCAGGCCTTTTCCGTTAATCAAGAGTGGTTCCCTGCAGATACCTGGTAAAGGTGGTGAGTTTTTCTTTGCCTGGCGAAAAGAAGAATTATGTCTTGAGTCAAAGCATGTACTTACCTAGCAATTGCCTCAGGAATGCAGTGAGGACGAGAAACCTGAGGTGCATGTTGAGACTGATGCTCCTGTTTGTGAGTGAAAGTCAGAAAACTACCTGCCATGAAAGAGCAGAGCTGTCAGAAATGACTTCACTGTCTGGGGGGAGCAAAGGAAGAAGTGGGGAGGAGAAAGTGCTTGCTGTTATCATGCCTGAAATGCTCCATCTGTGTTTCTCGCTCCTCTAGCAGCGACACATGTTGCTCCCTCAGCCAACAGGCCACTGAATGTCCTGACAGTGGAGGGGACCTGGGAGCTCTGTGCTTCTCATGGCAGGAAGGGTCTGTTCTTGGTTTGATCTCCCAATGGAGTCCTCTCGTCACCACTTAGAAGTGCTTGCTTTCCTGCACACCCTCTGCTTGGCTACTTGTGATTTCCAGGGATACTTCCCCACTGGGGTTTCACATCTTGTGCTTCCTCAGCTCTCTGTGGAAGGTGCTATTTCCTCTTGAAACAGAAGTATCCTCCAGCTCTGTGGCTTCTCCCCTTTTCTTCCTCCGGTGCCTGGGAACAATACCTCTCACCAGAATGCCGAGAAGCAGAAAGCAGGTGGGCAACCCTGCTCTGCACCACCCCAAGGCATCTGGCAGTGTCCTGTTCCAGCAGGATAACCTGCAACTCCAGAGAGGAACCTGGCTGCAACGGGGACCATGGACTCCCACAAACCCAGAGGTGACAAGGATGGCTGAAGGGGGAAAAGCTGGGAATCAGTAAGTTGCTGCCTCCCCAGGGTATACGTGAGGCAATCCTCGGGATGCTAGTCTGTGAAGTCTGTGGATAGCGCAGCCCTGAATCCTGGAACAGGAAGGGGATGGGAAAGGGTGGGGTGATGCAGAGAGGAACACATGCACAAACCCGTCCTTTTTGGATCAATTTTAGAGGGACCCTGTGTACCAGCCACAGGAGAGAAAATAAGCTCTGTTCATTTTAAGTCTGATTTAGGCTTTGCTCCAAAAAACTCCACAATTATGATATCAAAAAGAATAACACTGTTACTACCACTAGTGCTGCTACTGCTATGAATAATAATAATAGTAATAATCTTTAACTTTCTGAGACCTGGAGCAGTAATGCCAGCAGGCTCTCTCCTAGCCCCCTCCAACTCATGAAAGCACTGCACCTCACGTGCTGTGAAGGAGGATTCCTAGAGATGTGTCCGTATTTCCCATGTTCTAACCTGTGTCCATTGCCTTTCACTCTATTGCTGAGCACCTTTGAGAACACTCTACCTCCATCTGGCTTTTAGCCTCCAATCAGGTAACTGTGGACAGCAAAAAAGTCTTCCTTTAGCTCCCTCTCTCTTTTTAAGGCTGAAGAAGCCCGGGTCGCCAAGCCTCTCCTTGTGTGCTGTGTGCTCCAGCCCCATGACCTGCTGCGTGGCCTCTGCCAAACTCACTCCTGCATGTCAGTGCCTCAGGAAGCTGAAAGGGGCCTTTGCCAGGGGAAATGTTGTCTCCTGAGTAAAGCTTTTGGGGGAAAATGCCCTGGTAAGCAGTGCCTCCCCTCCTGTCTGACACCTGGGCACAGGGAACCAGCAGTTTAGTTTGCTGCTCTGGCGTGAGTCTTTGGGCAAGATGAGCCATTCCCGGCAGGCCTGAGTGTTAGAAATACTGCAGACAGCCCCGTGGAAGAATCATCCTCTGAGCTCTCGCCAGCCACACTGTGCATCCAGCTCTCCAACTCCAAATGTGGCCMGGAAAACACAACAGATGTGAGCATACTAACTCAGCAGAATAACTCATGCCCTCTGCCTGCACTTCTCAGTGACTGCTCAGTCTGTGAAGGGTCCCTCAACAACATTCTCAGCAATGCTAAATCATGGCATTCRCTTTYCAGGACATCTGGGGAAGTTATGAATGTAAAGGAAAAGGGAAAGATTAGTCCCATGGGCAATCAGAATCAATGTAACGTGCTTAGAAAAAAGCATGCAGGTCATTTCAAATGTCATTTTGGAATGAGGTAGTAGTGCCCCCATATGCAACCATGTCTATTATTTGGTCTCCCACATGCCCCACTTTTCTCACAAAATCCTGACTCTTCCATCACACATCTTTGGGTGCTTCAAGAGCAAGAGGAGAGAACAGAAATCATCCTCCAGCTGGCATCCAAACTACTGCTTTCTTTCCCGTCCAAGTGGGATCACGGCTACTCATCCACCTTCCAGTCCCCCACAGGCACAGGCCATCTCTTTTCTCCAGGTGCCTCCTTGTCCTTCCCTCCTTCTCATTCTCTCTGTCCAGTCTCTCCTTGTCATGCATTCCCCACACCCTCCTTGGCACAAGGACTGAGCTCTGTGTGTCACCTCAGGAGGCCTCACTGCAAACACCTGCACATTTACTCGCCCAGGCAGGAAAACCCAGCCAGTGTCTCCTTTCAGGCACCCTGGCTGTTTCTGTCACCTSCCACCACAGCTGCTCTCCAGGGCCAGCTCTTTGCTCCACCAAACAGACTTAGCACCACAAGAGCACTGCACACAGAGCAACAAACTACTTCCTAGAAAGAGAGGGRCCAGGYGATTKCTCTTTGGCAGAGAAACCCACACTGACTCAGGGACACAGGGACTCCCTCCAGCCAAGCACTGGTGATTCCCCAAAGCTGGAGGAGACACCTGAAAAGCAGTGGGACATCTTGAGGGGACGGACCAGAGAATCTTCTCCATTGTCTGGCTGAGGTGACTTACTCAAATGCTGGGAGTTTGCCTCATCCCCAGATGCAGGGCTAGGAAGGGATTTTCCCTCCTCAGGCTACTTAGCCTAGGTGGTATAAAACCATAAGGACAGTCATGTCTCCCACCAAGGGTCCTCTGCCCCAACAGTGGCCATCAGTGGTGGCTGAGAAAAGAACAAGAGCTGGACTAGCAAATAGGATACTTCTGCATACTCGCCCCCGTGACCCAGTTAGGTTCTGCAGCTCAGGGCTGTTCCTGAGTCTGCTCTGGCTTATGTGGTAATAGCTCTCCAAYAGCTCTCCTCCAAGGTCAGTCTCCCCTTGAGACCATGTCCGTTTTGCTACACCATTTTGATCATTTCCCACAACCCTGGATCTAGACACATCCGTGAAAGCCCCACTGACATGTGCTTAATGACACTTCCTCCCACTGCATGGGTAGGGAAGGCAACAACCCAGCCTCACCACAGCCCCCA
This sequence comes from Casuarius casuarius, assembly GCA_003342895.1. Taxonomy (NCBI): domain Eukaryota; kingdom Metazoa; phylum Chordata; class Aves; order Casuariiformes; family Casuariidae; genus Casuarius; species Casuarius casuarius. The sequence goes on along the minus strand of PTFA01000766.1, from coordinate 27,447 downwards.
GGTGCCATTGCTGGGCAGGCTGASCTCAAAGCTACATGCAAACAGAGGCAAGGAGAGAAACACCCCTCAGAGCACTCTGCATGCCTTTGTGTGCAGTGCTGTGCACTGAGGGCACCAGTGTGGGCTCAGTGCACAGAGACAGACAGCACTGTCTTGGAGCTCAGCATTCCTCACACAGAAAAGCACCAGGGAGGTCTCCACAGACAGCAAAGAGGAGAACCTTCCTGAGTCTGCCTGAGGTTTCCATTTTCCCACTTGCAGCAACAGCTTAGGGGGCTGGGCTGGAAGCTGCTGGTACCAGAAGAGGTAGGGATTGGAATAGCTGGAGGAGAAATTACAGTGCAGTGTTACATTGTGTCCTGCCTGAATGGTCACTTCTGGTGGGAACTGGAGCACAGTCCTTTTGTGCATGACCTGTAAAGCCAGAAAGGCATTTCAGCACTGCTTGTCTGTGTATGCATCTATCCATCACTTCATCGGCTCTCTCACTATCCCCCACCTCCATTTTTGTCTTTTCACAGCCTATAGAAAACTAAGGTGTTTGTCTGTACACCCTTCTTTCTCCAAGTTCTTGTTACTCCTCAGAGGCCAGTCTGTGAGCTCATCCTGATTTTCATCAGTATCTCACTGGGCTGTGAGGCCATCAGGTGCTCCTGTACCTGTCACTGTCTTTTGCCCCTCCTGGAGATCAGAAGCAGCTGTATTAACTATTGGTGTCTCCTTCTGCCTCTCCTAGCTCTGTTCATACTTCTCACTACAACATTCTCTCTCCAGGTCACACCACAGTGTCTGTCCATGCCCTGGCTTTATAGAGCTTTCTACCTCTCCTAGCATGGACTTAGCCTTCTCTGAATGCTCTTCAAGGATTTTATCATTCCAGCATGGACTAACGACAAATTTTTCAAATCCACCGAGGAGAGAATTTCCCATGTCTAGCACTGGTCCCTCCCCTGGCAGCTCCCTCTCTCTCTCTCTGTCTCTCTAAATATGTATGAATGAACAGTGCACACAAAGGCACTTGTTACCTGAGAAAGAGACATGCAGAGCCTCATTCTCCCTTTTATGCCCATTACTCCTGACATCCCTCAGAGTACTTGCAGTGCTCCACCGGCAGCCCCTGCTCTCCCTGCAGAAAGACTGCCAGTTCCCCGTGAAGTCAGAATTCGCATCTCCCCCTCCAGCACTGACAAGGCACTCTCTTGCTCTGATGCTCCCCAGCCTGAAAATCGTGTCTCACCAAAGGCTGCCAGTGCCAGCAGGGCTGCCAGAAAAATCAGGACCATGTCACGATCTCTACTCCACGAGGTGTCCAGGTATCTCCGAGAAAGAGGGTGCTGAAGATAGCAGGTCCTGTCTTCCCCTGCCTCTGCAGGCTCAAAGCACCCTCCAGACCGCAGCCCAGAGGGTGGAGCAAAACTCTCTCRCTGCTGCTCCAGACAGATCTCCTTGGGACCTTACACCTCTGCCCCAGCGAGGCTCTCTGGACACAGGAGCTGAAGCTGTTAAAATGCTCAGCCTAAGCAAAGCAATCAAGCTGCAGCCTTTCCTGTGCTCCATGTTCCCAAGRGCCAAGSGGAGGCTTTTTCAGCACTCGGAGGTCCCTATGTGCAGTCAGGTCACAGCTGAGCTCTTTCACAAGCCTCTAGGCCCAAAGGTACTTGGATATCCTCTCAGTCAGACACTCCCAGCTGTAGCACTGCTGCCTTTGAACTCTGCGCCACGTTGCCAAAGGGGCCCTGGGCACCAAAAATTTCATGCAGGAGCCTAACATCGTGCAGCCTGCTCTCAGGCACAAGGAGACTGCTCGGTGTCTTCCTGCTTTTTGCCCCTCCTGGAAATCACAAGCAGCCCAGCCATCCCCCAGCAATGAAGAAGTGTCCATTGTGAACTCCTCTTGCCATCCAGAGCCCAGCAAGGGACCAAGGCTTGCACCCAGCCCAGCAGGGAATGGAGAAGGGCCCCTCTACACCTGCTCATGTCCCCCTTGTCCCTAGCTACTGTTTGAACAGAGGTAGGACTGGACCAGACACAGACAAAGGACCAGGTGTCTGATTTTCTCTCCCCATAGGAGTTTTCTCTCTGTTCCCCCCCACCAGTCACAGAGAAGGCTTATCAAGGGAAATACCTCTGCAATCAGCACCTGCAGCCCCCTTGTCCAGAGGTAACACCAGCAAGATGAGTCAACGAGAATGGCTCTCCCTTGAACATCATATAAACTTCGGGGTGTTACTGCCTACAGAAGTATGGGATTCAGTATGGGATGCAGGGAAAGGCCATTTCAGCATTGCACAAGACTTATTATGGGATGCTTTGAGGAATGTTCAAAGACTGGGAAAGGGAGAGATCAAGGAATTTTGGCAAGAAGCAAGTGTGGGAAAACAGAGAAAGGGGAAAAAGGGGCCATTTGCACGTGAACAGATGAATAGACAGTATGCTTTCCTGGCTATGTCCTGCACCTGATCAGCGCAGCTTGTCCTGCCTTCTAATTAAACTCCATTTCTAACACTTTTCCTGGGTGAGGGGGCTCTCTGTTTTGTGTGCGTGTTTGTGTGGGGGTTTCACTGCCAGCAACTATAGAGATCTCTCTGTGTCTGTGGTGCCAGCAACTGGAGAGGCTGCAGTGTGTGCAGATTGTGTGGGAGTGGGTGTTGATATATAATCACTAGAAAACAGCAAGCTGGACCAGCTGGCAAGCAGGACAGAGGCTTGTTAGCCAAGTATGGGAGGAGAGGTGGTAAGTCTGGGTCAGATACTGGAAAGACCAGAGGGGCTGAGAGACAATCACTGGACGAACCAGGAGGTCCAAGCCAGCTATTGGAGAAACCATGGGGTCTGGGATTGGCTAGTAGTAGGGCCATAGGTCTGGAACCAGCTACTAGAGAGACATATTTGCCTCTGTGTTTTCCTCTGTGTGTGTCTGTTTGTCTGTGCCTGAGGCAACTGGGAGACCAGGCTATGCAGGGGCCAGCTATTGGATAGACCTGAATGCCCCAGTTACCAGAGTGATTCAGAGAGAGAGAGAGAGAGAGAGAGAGAAAGAGAGAGAGAGAGAGAGAGAGAGAGAGAGAGAGAGTGTGTGTGTGTGTGTGTGTGTGTGTGTGTGTGTGTGTGGATGTCTGAGTACCATAAACTCTTCTGAGGCTGTGGGCCTTGGGGGCTACCAAAGGGAGAGACCAAGGCATCATGCGGCCAGCTCTAGCTCTTGGCTGAGGCCAGCAGGGCTGTCAGTTGATGAGCACCACCACTGCTCAGGTCACTGTTTCCTTCCCATTCCCCTTTGAGGGTTTCCCCGGTCGGCAGCTTGGGAGCCGTTTTGGGGGGGGACCTCCTGCCACCAACGTACAGGGCTGTCAGGCACTGGGGGATGCAATAGCCTTGACCGACCCAAGCCTGGGCAGTAGGGGGAAACCACCCTGGGCTGGGTGGGAGCCACACGGGGCAAGGTGGCCCCAACAGGTGGAATGGCAGTACCCCCCGGCAGGCCCAGACGGGGCGCACCCCGGAGCCCCCACCCCGCCCCACCCACGGCGGCTCGTGCTGGGCACAGCACCGACCTGCACCACCAGGTCTTCCACAGCACAGTAATACATTGCCGCGTCCCACCAGCAGGGCCGGGCGAGCTGCAGGGTGCTGGAGAGGTGGTCTATGGCCACGAGCAGGGTGCCCGGTGGGTCCCGCATGGTTCTGCTCCCTTTGTGACCGAATATGACGAATGCGAGGCCTTGGCCAGGGATGTGTCAGTACCAATAAATATACATGTTCTCCTGTATGTTGGGATTTGAGCAGGTGATGCTAATGCCAGTGCCCCCAGTGGCCTCTGCCGATGGCTTCTGCTGGACCTGGGCTCTGTCCATAGCCACTGCTGAGGAAAAAGAAAAAAATGCCAAAAATCAGTTTCCTTCTCCAACTTTCATTTTCTTGGATAAAGTATACAGAAGAGCTCAAACACAGATACAGGAATGGAAATAGAAACAGTCTGTGTGGAGGGAAGATGTGGCCTAGGATTTGGTTGGAGGGGCGGTGTGCTGGTGGTACTTGAGTGGATAGAAAAAGCATGGGTTAAAGTATGGATGAAGCGATGAAGGGTGGCAAGGCAGGAGAATTCAGGGTTAGATCTGTGGACAGCAAAGAGCAAAGAAGCAGACGGGTTTGGGTTAAGGCAGGATGGACAGAGGAAGGAAGTCTGTGAAGGAGCTGGAGGGCTAGAGGCGGACAGTCTGAACTCGGGCCCAGCGCCCGGCCTCCACCCCACTGCCGCTGCCCTGCCGCTGCCAGCCCCATGCACCCAGGAGCACCGTGGCCAGTGCTGCCAGCCCTGCACCCTGGCACCGCCGCATCGCACTGCGCCGCTCGGCCGCCCGCGCCTCACTGCCCCCCGCCAGCAGCGACTCTCTGCTGCAGCGCCGGCGTCTCCTTTCGGCCGCCCGCGCTGTCGCCAGCTCCGCCCCGGGGCTGCACCCTGCCCTCATGCTGGCCCTGCTCTCGGCCTCGCCCACTCCCGTGCCCAGTCGGTGGCATTGGGGAGGCAATAGCAGCAGGAGCGGGGCGCTCGGCAGGGCTGCGGCACACGCAGGCGGTGGCTCCGCGCTGCGCATGGCTCTCCCAGGCCTGGCATGGTGCCCGGTGACCGCGGCCATGACACAGGCCAGGCTGGGCCTGGCCGAGTGGGGAGGAGAAGGTGCATTGGCGGCGGGCAGAGCGGGGGCCAGGCAGGAGGAGCATGCAGGGGCGGTCATCGCGGCAGGGACGACCCCTGATGCCCCGGAGTGGAGCGAGCCACGGTTGCGGAGCGACCCAGAGGTCATGAATCCCGGCAGCAGTAATGGTTCCTGTGTTGCTGCACAGGGACAGCACACCCCAAAAGAACACCAACTTCTCCCCCAGGTGCCCGCAGGCTGCTGCTGGCCGAGTCTCCCATGAAACCCCGGGAGTGTCGCCAGGAACAGCGGCAGGCAGGAGGCACCTCTCAGCAGTGGAGTCTGAACACAGACACACATGAGGTCCTCTGGGGAGCAACATCTGCCTGCAGCAACCCTTGGTGTGCGGGCAGGTGCTTCCCCAGGCATGGGCACCTTGGCCGTGGGGACCCCTGACTGCCCTGAAAGTAGTAATATCGGAGTAGGGATGGCAGACAAAAGGGAACGGCAGGAACCTTTTAAAGTACTTATGTATTTAAAATTATTGCTATTTTTCTTAAATAAATGCTTGTTTGTAAATGTACTCAATTTAAAAGTAGAACCGGAAATAAAGAACTCCTGATTCTGCTGGATGCTAACACATCCATCCATTTAATGTAAAAGCTTTGACATCATTTCAGTTGATGAAATGCAGTGGCAACTGTCATTGACAAATTCAGGAAGAAAAAGAAGTGCCAGTAGGCTTACTGAGGGGGAACAAATGAAAAGGAAGAAGTTTAACAGGCTTTAGAAGAAATCAGAGCTGTTGGTAAAGTCATGATTATGGCTGCCTGCTGTCTTCTGTGGGGGCCAAGAGTGGGAGAAACAGAGTGACCCTGAAGATAGAGTTACAAAGAACAAAAAAGGCTGTAAATTATAGAAACAAATAGGTATTTACAAAAATGTTGTAAAAGCTAACAAACAAACAACACTAGATAATGTGTCTGATCATGAAGTGGGGGGAAAAAAAACATGAAAGGACCAGTTAAAGTAAGTTAGGAAAAAAAAAAAAGAATCAGCTAAGTCTGGAAATGTTTCTCAGAGGAGCCTGTTCTTTACCTGATCTCATAGCATGGAATGCATTTTTACGCTGTGGGGAGGGAGAAGGTGGCAGCTGCACATAGGGTGGTGCAGGAATATTTTATAACAGCTCTGCAGGCACTGGTTTTGCAGGGCTGGGTAGGACAGACTGCTGGGACAGAGAGGTGCTCCCTCACCTCAAAGTTGGGGATCACAAACCCATACCAAAGGCTGGAATGTTTCTGTGCCAGGCCAAGGGGCAGGGTTGCAGCAATGCCAGTGTAGAGCTCCCAGTGGCCGTGCTGCCCTGTGGAGCTGCTGCCCCCAAGGTGTCCCTTGAACTGTGGCACCAGGAAGAGTTTGGGCATCCTGGAGCTGAGCCCTGGGCTCCTTCCCTTGAGCACTCTTACCTGGAACAGGGCCAGGGTTGCCAGGCCCCGAGGCCTGTGATGCTCTCAGCCCTCTTGCCCCTGGCACCCACATCTGCCCCCCGTACAGTCAAGGCACTAAAAATCTGGGAAAAGTGAGTCCTGGCCCAAGGGAACTTCCTCCTCCACTCCCAGAGTTCTTTCCATGGGGTCATTTTCCACGCAACTGCATGTGTGTGCATTATCCTGACACTGGATGTGACAGCCCTGCCCTGCCAGAATTCCTCACTGACTCCTGAGCTGCCTTGACTTGGTCCCCTAATAGCGGAAGTTATTGCTTTGAGCTACTGAGGCCTCTGGTCCTTCTGAAACTAGATGAAGCCTGAGTAGCTCTTGGAGGTCTTCCCACCCCAGGCCACTGCCCCCATCCTTGTCTCTGCTCTGTCATTGTAATGTCCCTGGGTCATTCTGTGCATCAGAGCAAGGTGTCTGAGCTTGACAGAATGAATACTGGTGTGATTTCACCTCTAAATGGCAAAACAAAGACTGGTGCAATGCTTTTTCTTAGCTAATTATCCAGCCCTACTTCAGAGTGATGGATATGGTCATCTGGACTACTCAGATGTTAGAAATGTTTCAGCACAGTTTGGCCTCAGATCACTAGCATCCATACTGGAGAATGTGTAGGCTGTAGGAAGGTGTTGAGGCAATCATTGTGTATAGGAGTATATGTGTGCATGTCTGGGCTTGTGGGTGAGAGGAGTGGGTGTATACACACCCCACATACTACTGAGGGTGGAACTATGTTGGTGAGGCAGTGGGGGAATGGATTTGTGGACCTCACTTCTATGACACAGTGAGAATGAAGCCAGCAGTCATCGTGGGTCCAGATTACCAAGATGGTTCAGGGTGAGAACAGGACCATGGCTATGACTCTGATTTCCAGCAGTGAAGCCTAGGCACAAAGGTACCATTTGATTTTGACCCAGAGAGTGTCTGCCTTTTCTCTTTGAGTTAGAGCCACTCCATTTGTGGACCAGCTTCACATCCTCTCCCTCTCTCTCAGTTCCTCACAGCCTTGGGGAGAAAGCTGGTGAAATTAGTGGAAGTAAAGATCATGTGCCTCCAGGATGATATGATCTTTTCCTCTTCATTCATCCTGAGTCCATCAGTTCTCATCTTCTGCTCAGTGTTCTAAGCTTGCCTCTCTGCTCTTTGTCTCTTATAAGCTGAAATGGGACAATTCGTGAAACCAATGTGCCATGCCTATAAAACCATGCTAACAGCCCTTTTGGGGAGCCATTAAAATGATGATCAGCCTGTCCTCTGTGTCTCCCCACTACTTTCTTGAGCAGTGTCAGATGTCCAAGTGATGCCCAACTCGCCTTAACTCTATGTACCCCTGAGATGCTCCTGGGTAGGACAACCTCCCAGAGTACAGGTTGGGTCAGTCATTCACAGGTAGCTAATCAGAAAGCTTGTTTTCCTAGCCAGGGAGCTGCTAAGCAGGAGGATTTGAATGAGACATTGAGGAAATGGGATTTTATTTTCTTTTCTGTGTCATGTTTTGCATTTTAGTCTTACTCAAGATAAGAAATCAAGAATTTGAAAATGAAATGTGTTATTTACCCCTTCAGGGTAAATTTCATTCCATTCCTATGGGGTTCAGACTCAGACTCCAAAGACATCCTTGTGTAGAGGCTCCTTCACCAAACTCACTGCCCTGGCGTTAAGCAGCCAACGGAGCCTTTCTTGTTCCAAGTCTAACTCTCCAGGCCCCACCCCCCACACACTCAGTGAAGAGCGATCAGCTCACTCAGAGAATAAATTAACCCATCCCAAAGCTGACGTGTAAAATAAATCGGATGAATCACCTTTCTGGAGACACTGATCTCTCTCTTGCCCAATCACGGCCTCTGAACTACCTGTCTAGCATGAGCTTTCAGCAGGACCAGTATGCATAGTCATGCATGCATGGCTCATGTCATCATACGATCAGAATTGAATTAATCACCTGCTTTACTGGCTTCTGCAAGCGCCTCCATCCCATCACTAAACTTCATAGCTATGTCCAAGGTATTGTAGGGAGAGGGGTAGCAGGGAAGGGGCAGGGGATGTACAGGAACATGCTCAAGCTAGACAAGTTGCTCTAGCCAGCTGCATCTGCCCACACATCATGAAACAGCCTTCCCTCAAACAAATTGCCTTAACCAGAACTGTTATTCCATAAGAGGAACTGCAGAAGATGACAATCTAATTTTTTCAGTCTTTTTTTGTCTAAGGCTTTGCCTTTCTGTCCTAGTAAAGACGAGACATTCAGAGGTCACAAATACAGTGGATCAAGATGTCTTCATAGGAGATGGAGTACACACCTCTGATCACAACCTTCTGAGCCCAGACATCCAGTGAATGTTTCACCCACCTTAATCTCCACTCCTCCATATTTTATCTCCACAGTTTGGCTATAAGGATGATCTGGGAAAGAGTGTTGAAGGTGTTGGTAAAGGCAATGTGAACAAAATGTTCTCTAATCTAGTTGTGTGCTGTGAACCTGTTGTATGGCCACATGTGCATGCCTTTCTTCATCACACGATCAGAAGTGAACCCATCACCTGTCATATTGTCCTGAACAAGCACGTCCATCCCCTTACTGAACCTCATACCTATGTCCAAAGTATTCTAGAGAGAGAGAGGTGACAGGGAGGGGGATTTTGTGTGCAGGAGTCAAGTTGGGCAGGTTGCTCTAATTGGCTGTACCTGCCCCATACACCATGAGAGGCACTCTTTCCTTAACATTAACCAATCCCTTAGATATGACACAGGAGTTTCAGAAGATGACTGTCATTTACAATATCTCTCTGTGACGGCCTTGGACAGTGAAGATGTCTTCTCTTTGGGTGCAAATCTTCTCAACTAACTCTGGATGTCTACTGTGCTGTTTTGGGGGGGGGGGGATTTTTCTTGTCTTTTTTTCTTTCCGAGTCAGTTGTCTAGTCTCTCTTAAGCATCATTGGAAGAAAAATTGATTCTTCTAAGGCAAGGCTTGCCTGACCTGTATTAGACAGTAAGTTTTGGAGGAGGTGAACTGAGGCCTGAAAGTGTCTGTTTCTCTTCACTGCTGATCAGTAGAGCAAAGATGAATAGAATGTGTGGAGACACCCGCCCTAAAGGCAGGGGAGATCAATACACCTATACTCAAGTCTTGTCTGACTTAGAGCTTAGATCTTCACTTAGATTAAGACTGAAGACTTAGGCCTCGACTGCTGTTAGATATTCTGACAGCTGAAATGAGTTGGGTGAATCCCACCTTTCTATCTCTGTATTCATATGACTGCATTTGTCTTTAATTATCCCCCAACCTGGAGATTTCAAGATCTTAATGCCCAGCATCCAGGTATTTGACACTTCCAATCTTTTGGGACATGGCTATTTCAGACATCGGCATGTCAGGAAATTGCCTCACAAGAGAGCATTGAGTTTCTGCCAAGGCTCACATACCCGTGGCAGGCAGGTTACAAAAAAAACACATTTGATAGCCACTTTAGAGAATTGCATTGCTGTTCTTTAATTAGCCTGTGTGAAGAGAGAACGCTATCCATTTTCAACAAGCCTGTGAAATCCTCAAGAGATCAAACTCCCTGTGGCACACAGAGGAAAAATTCAAAACAGTCTCCTTTGTATAGCCAGTTTGAGCTGAAGTGTGTTAACAAGGTAAGTGTGGGGATGTTTTTATGCTAAGGATGCTGGGGGAGTTCTCAGCAGGAAAAAGACAGGGTTTTTTCACAGTCTTTTGGCTGTGAAGATTTTGACTGTCTTGTAGCTCTCTGCTGTATGCTGTCACTACATGGAGGTAAAGCGGAGATAATTTACAGTGTGTGTGTGTGCACACTAGGTCCCCTTTGTAGAGGTACAGTAGTGGCTGTAAGGGAGAAAGAAAAGCAGGAATGCAAGCTGCCACTACCTAATGGGTGGAAGGGGAGGAATCAACATCAGGCAATTTTATACTTCTTGAAGTAAGTCAGGAAGGTGTTCATCTTCACTTCTCTTGTGGAGAGACTGGAGACTTCCATATGGAGAGGCATTGCTTTCTGAGGCACTTGTCTAGAACAGTTCCAATAAATCACCCTCTTTCCAGTGTTTTCCTTCAGCCAAGGGGGGATCATGGCTTCATCTGAAAGACAGATGATATTGCATGAAGAGAGTTTGTTCGGATCATTTCCATTGACAGAGCTGGTAAGTGAAGCCTGCCCAGGACATCTGGTGTAGACTTACAATGCCTGGCATGTTTAAAGGGAAATGATTTAAGGAGGATTTTTTGCTCTAGCCACATGAGATTTTCCATATGTTCCTAAGGAGGATGAAAGGAAAGAAAGGGATTCTTCAGATGATGATTCAACCCCATCTGTTTTAGACACACACCTGAGGAAGAGATCAGTTCTTTTCTGGAGGTACTATTCTCCCTCCATTAACTGGAAGGAGGAAGTAGATTAAACCCCTCAGATCAGCTGGCTTCTCAACAGAGTTATGTTGAGTGGAATTCAGCTTAGTGAATTTGGCCTGCAAAATGTGATACATGGACGCCTCTGCCCAAGTTGACATGTCTGACTTGTCCATCTGATCTGATCACTAGATTCCTACCCTAGTCCTCAGGGAGAAATTGGCACTTCTAGAGTGCTTTTAGCCATCTATACGAAATGAGGTAAGCCATGCCTCCTGTTTTTGTATCCATTGAGAAAGAAGGGACTTTAGCTGAGGCAGTCAGATATGGGGTTTTTTTTTTTAATTATTATTGTAGATGTTTAAATGTGGTCAGCATAGATTCCTCCCATGACTTTCAGACAGCAAAATTACAGAGCTGAGTCTTACCCTGAGTAGCTATGTTGAGAAGCAGACCGAAATGGAGGTATTAGAGGTAATCTGACATCTTCCAGTCCTGAGGACTTGGAAGAAGGTAAATTTACGAGACCATGAGTTCTTAAGTAACACCTGTCATTCTAGTCTGTTGTCCTGTGCCACTGCTACTTCAGTCTGAAGCCCTTGTGATCAGCTGACCTACAAGAGGTCAGAAAATCTTCTCCAGTGCCATGTTCTCATTATAGTTCACTGATACCTCAGTCTCATTCACTGAAATCATAACTCAGTATTGCTTGCCCTGAGGAGTACAGGTATGCTATTCCCTTCCTCTGTGCTACAGCTTTTCATGTAGGTGAAGACTCTCAGCTTGTCTTTTGCACTTCCCTGAATGGGATTTTCATCTCTCAGAAGCCATTACAGTCAGGATGTTCTAAAGAAGACTCATGCACTTGATCAGATAAAGAATTGTCCAGGTTCCTTTGATTGTGTTGCCTGGTCTTCAGAGTTATATTCAACTGTCCAAACATACGCATGATTTAGCTGACATTTTTAAATCAAGGTAGACAAAACCCTCCCTAAGGTACTTCAGTTCAGTCTCTTCCTCAGTAATGTGTAGCACAGGTACAACTTTTCCCTGCTCTGGAGAAGTTGTATTTTCAGGGATGGTGATCTTGTTCAATTACTGGTAACATGTTTACCTACCAGTAGGCCCAGCCTAGACATTCAAACTATCACACGATTTTTACTGTCTTGACAGATGGACCTCTACACTTCGAGGGACATGGAAAACAAGACAACTGTGCAAGAATTCATCCTTTTGGGTTTCCCAGGCACTTGGCATTTCCGGGTGTCCCTTGTGGTGCTATTTGCACTGATGTATTCCCTGACAGTAACAGGCAATGCATCCATCATAGCCCTTGTATGGGCAAACAGGAACCTCCATACCCCAATGTATTTTTTCCTCTGTAATCTCTCCTTTCTGGAGATCTGGTACATAACGGGCATTGTTCCCAAAGCTATGGGAGTCATGCTGGGGACTAGCCAGACCATCTCCTTCAGAGTTTGCATCCTTCAGTTGTTCTTTCTTCTCTCCCTAGGCTCCACCGAATGTTTTCTCCTGGCTGTCATGGCCTACGACCGCTATTTAGCCATATGTTACCCTTTGAGATACAACTCCCTCATGAACAATGTCTTCTCTGCTCAGCTGGCCCTCGGCTCCTGGCTGGGAGGCTTTTTGGCCATCTCGCTGCTGGCTTTTTTGACATCCAGGCTGACATTCTGTGGACCAAAAGTCATCAATCATTTTCTCTGTGACATAGATTCCTGCCTTGCCCTCTCCTGCACGGATACATGGCCTGTGGAACTGGCGACCTTCCTCATCTCCATAATTGTTGTGGTGGTCTCCTGTGCAGTTACCCTGGTCTCCTACATATATATCATCTCTGCCATCCTGAGAATCCAATCAGCCCAGGGCCGGAAAAAGGCCTTTTCCACCTGCTCTGCCCATCTCACGGTTGTTACAATATGGTACGGCTCTACTATATTCCTGTACGTCAAGCCGTCGGCCCAGAACTCCTTGGATCTGAACAAACTTGTTAATACCTTTAACACAGTTGTAACTCCCTTGTTGAACCCCTTCATTTACACACTCAGAAACAAGGAAGTGACGCAAGCTCTGGAGAAGGCTTTCCAGAAGAAGTGAAATAGCTTATCAGAAGGCCTTGATGTGAGCAACAGATTCATTCCCCTCCTGACTTCCAGCCCCCAGAAGTTCCTCACCTCAGTGTAAGTGCACCTGGCCATCACAGGTGGCAACAAACCACCAGTTCCAGTGCAAGTTCATCGCAATCACCTTACAGGCATTAAGATGGCTGGAATGAAGGATGGAGTGTAGCTTGATTCTAATGTGCCCACCTCCCTCTGTTCACTGTAGGATAAATCTAGAATGCCCCATAGCACTCCAAAGACTAGTCCCTGAAACGGATAAGATATCCCACCCAAACACAACTCCCTGACAGAGCCAAAGGAGTGGTACTCTGGTGGTTCATGATTCAATTTGCTAAGTGCTTTACTTTGTGAGGGAGTAATGTGAATCCCCTAAAGAACTTCAAATACCTGGATCACTGCTTTATGGAAGTGGACACATACTCTCTCTTTTAATTTGTTATTGTCTGGATGTATCTATGCCACCTTCTTGTGGCTATTTCATTGGATCATACTGAGATGCAAGATGTATTTGACCATGGCTGGTATCTCTAGCAGTAGTCATTATTCCTGGCATAAGACTATCAACAAAGTTTACATTCTCATTTCCTCTCCACACCCAATTTCTCAATGTATTTATTAATTTTAATTAAAAATACTCAAAATAGCATGATTCGTGCTAGGTGAGTCAGGGCATTTCCACATCTACAGTTCCACAGCAGTCCTAAGCAGACCATCACTCCATGCATTTTTGGTTTTGTTGTGGAAACACTTAAAGGTATTTTGCAAAGTCACCAGAGAACAGATTCCTCTCACTAAATGACAGAGGTCTGGAATGGTAGCTGGGTAGCAGGTCTGTCTTTACACTCAGTGGAAGGAGATTAGCACTTACAAAGGGCACTTGCTTTTATCCTTCCTAGGGCTTCAGAACAAGATGAATCATGCTCCTGAAGTTCCTCTTTCTGCACACTAACAATAAAGGAAGTCCACATGACCCCCAGAATTGCAGAATGGTTGAGGTTGGAAGGGACCTCTGGAGATCATCTAGTCCAACCCTCTGCTCAAGCAGAGTCACAGTTCTCACTAGAGCAGGCTGCCCAGGACTGCATCCAGATGGCTTTAGAATATCTCCAAGGATGGAGATTCCACAGCCTCTCAGGCAACCTGTTCCAGGGCTCAGTCACCCTCACAGTAGAGAAGTTTTTCCTCAAGTTCAGACAGAACTCCCTGTGCTTCAGTTTGTGCCCGTTGTCTCTTGTCCTGTCAATGTGCACCACTGAAAAGAGGCTACCCCCATCTTCTTTACATCCTTCCTTCAGATATTTATACACATTGATACAATCCTCCCCTCAGTCTTCTCCAGACTAAACAATCCTGATTCTCTCAACCTTTCCTCATATGAGAGATGCTCCAATTCCTTAAGCATCTTAGTAGCCCTTCGCTGGACTCACTCCAATAGCTCTGTATCTCTCTTATCCTGGGGAGCCCAGAATTGGACACAGCACTCCAGGAGTGGCCTCACCAGGGCTGAGTAGAGGAGAAGGATCATTTCCCTCAACCTGCTGAAAACATTCTTCCTAATGCAGCCCAGGATACCACTGGACTTTTTTGCCACAAGAGCACATTGCTGGCTCACGGTCAGCTTCTGGTCCACCAGGACCCACACATCCTTCTCTGCAAAGCTGCTTTCCAGCAGGTTAGACCCCAGCCTATACTGATGTACGGGTTTATTCCTTCCCAGGTGTAGGACTGCATTTCTCTTTGTGGAACTTCATGAGGCTCCTCTCTGCCCATTTCTTGAGCCTGTTGAGGTCCCTCTGAACAGCATCACAACCCTCTGGTGTATCAGCCACTCCTCCCTGTTTTGCATCCTCAGCAAACTTGCTGAAGGTACATTCTGCCCCATCATCCAGATCATTAATGAAGAAGCTGAACAGGACTGGACCCAGTACTGGTCCTTGGGGGTACAACACTAGTGATTGTTCTCCTGCTTGACTTCCTGTTGCTAACACAACCCTCTGAGCCCAGCAGTTCTGACAGTTTTCAATCAAATTCATTGTCCACTTACCTAGCCAGAACTTCATCAGCTTCTCTATGAGGAAGTTATGGGAGACAGTGTCAAAATCCTTACTAAAATCAATGTATACAATATCCTCTGCTCTCCTCTCATCTGCCAAGTCATTCATCGCATCATAGAAGGCTATTAGGTTGGTTAAGCATGATTTCCACTTCATAAATCTGTGCTGACTACTCCTGATCATCTTCTCGTCTTTCACATGCCTGGAAATGGTTTCCGGAATTAGTTGTTCCATCACCTTTCCAGGGACTGGAGTGAGGCTGACTGGCCTGTAGTTCCCTGGATCCTCCTTTCCTTCCTTGAAGATAGGGGTGACATCTGCTCTCTTCCCATTCTCAGGCATCTTCTCTGATTGCCATGACTTTTCAGAGATAATTGTGTGGCCTCACAGTGACATCAGCCAGTTCTCTCAGCAATCATGGGTGCATCCCTTCAGGGCCCATTGACCTGTGTATGTCCAGTTTGCTTAAGTGATCCCTAATCTGATGCCCCTCCCAACAGATGTGGAGTCTTAATTGCTCTAGAATTCTCCATTGGTCTCAGTGGCTCGGGATTCCCAAAGGTCAGTCTTACCAGCGAAGACTGAGGTAAAGAAGGCATTCAGTACCTCTGTCTTTTTGGTATCCTTTGTTACCAGGGCCCCTGCTCCATTAAGCAGCAGGCCTGTATTTTCCCCAGCCTTCCTTTTGTTGCTGATGTACTTGTAGAAATCTTTCTTGTTGCCCTTCACGTCCCTTGCCAGTTTCAACTCCAGATGGGCTTCAGCTCTCCTAACCCCATCCCTGCATGCTCTGACAGTGTCTTTATATTCCTCCTGGGTCATCTGTCCCTGCTTCCACCTTCTGTATACTTTCTTTTCATGTCTGAGCTTTGTCAGAAGCTCCTTGTTCATTCATGCAGACCTCCTGCCACCTTTGTTTGATTTCCTGTATGGTGGGATGGACCATTCTTGAGCTTGGAGGAGGAGATGCTTGAATATCAACCAGTTCTCTTGGATCCCTCTTCTCTCCAAAGACATATCCCATGATATTCTTTCAAGCAGTTCCCTGAACAGACTGAACTCTTCTGAAGTCAAGGGTTCTGATCCAGCTTTTTTCCTTCCTCCCTCCTCTCAGGATTGTGAACTCCACTATCTCATAGTTGCAGCAGCCAAGGCTGCCCCCAACTTTCACATTTCTGAGCAGTTCATCCTTGTTTGTAAGTATGAGGTTTTCCTCTCCTTGTCAGCTCCTCAATCACCTGTGTTAGGAAGTTATCATAATGCACTTCAGAAACCTCCTGGCCTATTTCTGCCCTGCTGTGTTGTTCCTCCAGTAGGTGTTGGGTTGGTTAAAGTCCCCCATGAGGATGAGGGCCTGCAAACGTGAGGCTTCTTCAAACTTTCTGAAAAAGGCCTCATCTATCTTTTCTTCCTGATCAGACCATCTATAACAGACACCCACTACATTACCCACGCTGGTCTGCCCACTAATTCTGACCCAAAAGCTCTCAGTAGGCCCCTAGCACATCCCTAGGCAAAGCTCCATGCATTCCAGTTGCTCTCTCACATAAAGGGCAACTTCCCCTCCTTGCCTTCCTGGTCAATCCTTCCTAAAGAGCCTGTATCTATCCATCTAGCACCATGCAGCACTCTAGTTGTTTGAGCTATCCCCCATGTCTCCATGATCCCAATGAGACTGGAGCCCTGTAACTGCACACAGACTTTTATTTCCTCCTGTTAGCTTCCCCATGCTGTGTGCATTTGAATATAGCCTGTTATCTATGTGTGATTTGTTACTATGAACATATATTTCCTCTTGACATGGGAATCATTCTTTGAGTTGTGCAGCAGACCCAGAAAGGTGAATATTTATATCTAGCTCCTCATGCTCTTAGACCAAAAAATTCTTCAGGTTATTTTTAATTCTGAAGTCAGTTAGGAGCCTGGATGAGGTGCTTTAATCAGGACTGATACCCCTTCTGGGAGTGTAAAACTGAAACCACAGTTTGGAGAGGTCTGTACATAGACTGTTGTCCCTTTAGAGTTCGGGCAGAGAAAATGAGGTGGATACTCTAAGCACCAGGACATCATGACAGTGTCTCAGAACAGACTCTCCTGAGTCCCAGCCAGCTGAGATGGGATTTCATAAGCACTGCATTTTCCAAAGCTTGTCTTGCACAGGACAGGAACATCACAGCCCTTCTCTGTTTCTCACCCTGCCACACACTCCCCCATGAATCTCCTGAGCTGGCAGCAAAATCTCTCCAGCTGTGCACACCCTGCCCGCTGAGGCCTGTCCTCAAGCACAGTGGAGCTCAGTGAAACCTGACGTGTACGCAGATTTGTTCTTAACTCCACCAGGTTGGTAACACTCATTTCTTCCCAGCAACTGTCCTTCACAGACCTACAAGGACTGCCAAAAAGACACTGCTTTCCAGTCCCAACTGGAAACTGGAGGCAATGACTATAGGCTCTCCTGCTCAGCAAGATCCACTCACAGACATGGAGGAACAGCTCAGATCTGTGCAGTCCAGGTCAGCAATTCCTTCACAAAACCRTATTTTATTCACACAAAGAGAATAGACACGCTCCCCCCCCACCCCTTTCCCACTAACAACTTCTTAGAGGGCAAATGAGTATGAGGTTTCTTGCTTTCATGCATTCGGTCCTTTCTCTCCTGATAAAATAAAACATTGAGGGTTTTCTTTTGTTGTGTTTTGCTTTGATTATAATTTTAATTTACAAAGTAAGGTTGATATTTTCAAGCTGGGGAACTGCCTGGACAATGCACAAATTTGAGATATATTCTCTTCTGCTCCCAGCTCCTCTCCCCTCGGGTCTGCAGGGATTGCAGTCAGGCTTCCCCCTGAGAAGCTGCTTAGTGAGGATTAAACATCCCTCGCCCTGACTCTGGCCTCCAGAACCATCAGGAGAAAAAAAAAAAAACAAAAAACAAAAGAAAAAAAACCCCAAACACTTCAGGGGTTGTTTTTATCCAAAACAACAATGCCCCTCACAGTGGTCACCGTGCATCCAAGTCAAGCGGGAAGTGCATGCAGATTGTCACAGGGTTCAGCAAATGCATTAGGAAACTTTTGGGCACGGTCATCGAATCTCCCCATCCCAAGAGATTTCCRCTTCTTGGGGGTCAAGGCCTGCTGAACCCTGGGTATGGAGGACAAAATGGTTTCCAAGTGAGAGCTGAGAGCCCCTTCCCCAGAGCTCAGCCTTGGACAGAGACACCACCTTCCTCCCCCTGCCCAGTTTTTGCAGAGCCAAGGAAGTTGCCGGCACCAGACTGTCATTCACAACACAGAGATACAAGGAAGTCAGAGCCCTTGATTTCCTCCAGCTGCAGGAGGCTGTATTTCCCTGTCATGTTCAGCARTGTGGTGAATTGTCTGATGTCCTTGAGGCCAGCGGCCAACTGATAAGAGACCAGCTAGAGGGCTTGACATCTCCTCTACTGCTACCAGAACAAGGTGTAAAAGTTAAAGATTTGRTACAGGCAGGTAGTCTGGAAGGTGCTGATCTCCTCCACTGTGACTASTACCACTTGCTGGGTAATGGTGGCCTGGCCCATTGCAATTGGGAGAATTGTAGTTAGCAACTGTGCAATAGTTCCCATAGAAAAGAGGAACTATGCCTCAAGTAAAGGTCAGAGCTAATCCAGTGGTTGCCACAGGAAAGCAGTGAAGATGAAATACCTGAGAGACATGTTGAACCCAACCCCCCAGTTCATATGTGAGAGAGAGTCAAAAAACACCTCCCAGCCTTGAGGGTGCACAGCTGCCAGAAATGACACCGCTAAGGGAACAAAGAAGGAAGCACATTTTCTCTCACCATGCCTGAAATGCCCCTGCTGTGGTTTTCTCTCCTCCATCATTGTCTTTGCCTCCCCAGCTAGACATGCCTGCTCTKCTGCACACCTCTGCTGGGCCTTTTGTGAGTGCAGCATGCTTCCTCACTGGGATTTCACACCTTCCTCCACAGTCCCTGCTTCTCGTTGGACAGTGGTATTTCTTCTATGAACAGGTGTCCCTGCTACTGCTACCACTTCTCCCTCTTCCTTCCTCCAGTGCCTGGGAACAACACCTCTCCACAAAATCTCTAGCAGGCTGAGTGGGGAGCCCTGCTCTGACCTAGCCCTGGGAGTCTGGCTGTGTCCTGGGCAGGGGGGATAACCTGCAGCCCCAGAGAGGAACTAGGCTCCAGCGGGGGCTGCAGGACTGCCACAAACCCAGACGTGACAAAATCATCTTACTGCATGGGTGAAGGGGTGAACAGTGAGTGGGGAATGGGATGGGGCATTAACAGTGTGTCCTCCCCACCACCACCACCACCAGGGAGCACATGGGGCACTCATCAGGGTGCTGCAATGTGAGGGAGTGAATGGGGCAGCCCTGCCCCCGGGAGCAGGAAGGGGAAGGGAAGTGGTGGGGGAGTGGGCAGCTGGGGAAGCCTCCCCCGTCTTTTCAGATCAACCATATGCACCAGTCACAATGGAGAGAACAAGCTCTGCTCATTCTGAGTAAGTCTAAATTGAGCTATATTTTGAAAGGAATGACAGGAATAATTATAACAACGATTGCCTGCATTCCCCCCAGGAACAGAGGCATTAAAGCCAGCAGGATCTCTGAATCTTTTCCTTGCTCCTCCCCTGCAACAACTGTACCTTTCACAGTGTAAAAGAGATTCCTGGAGAGCTGGAAGCTCCCGAGACCAACACAGCCTTGCCTAGCCAAGGACTCCACTCCTTGCGCCCCACCCCAAAGCAAGCTGGCTGCACTTTGTCCTCCTGCAACCACCCAAGCTAGGTAGGAAGGGGCTACAGGGCTCTCCCCTCCTGGCTTTCACCCTGGTCTACCTCCTGCTCCAGAGCCAAGGCAGCCTCAGACATCCATGCTGATGAACCGAGCAGCACACTTTACAACAGTGGGGGTGTTGCCACCCTCTGACACCAACAGACATCAAGATTTGCCCAATCACTTCCTTGGTCCCACACTCACTCCTTTGTGTGCTCTATTCTTTTTTGACATGACGAAGATGGGCCCAAGCAGAACAAGGCATTGCTTCCTAAAGATTAACGGCCGGATCTGGGAGAGCTGGCGTTCTATAGCCTGGGAAAGAGAAGGCTCAGGAGGGATCTTATCAGTGTGTACAGAGATGTGAAAGGAGAGTGTACTTTACTTTACTGTGAATGTGACTGAGCCCTGGAATAGGTTGCCCACAGAGGTTGTGCAGTTACCACCCTTGGAGATATTCAAAAGCCATTTGGACACGGTCCTCGGCAGCCTGGGCAGCCTCCTAGGTGACCCTGCTTGAGCAGGGGGGATGTTGCACTAGATGATCTCTAATGGTCCCCTCTAACATCAACCATTCTGTCAAAATTATACAAACCCGATCGCCATGCCCAGCTGTGAGAGAGCAAGGGACCTGCGCATGTGGGAATTCACTCCCCTTTTTGACTGCAGAGTTGTGATTTCTGGGTCCTTCGTTGGGAAAGGGGTCTATCGAGCTCCACTTAAAGGGGTTGGACTTCCCTGTGTCCAGTGTCCGGAGGAGACACCTGGCCCAGTGGTTAGAGCAAACTGTGCTGGGAGTCAGGGTGCCTCAGGTGAAATCCCAAGTCTGAAAAGGAAGAGGGAGGTCTAARGCTCACAGTCCCTACACCCCCATCCCTCTCCTCTCTCCCTGGCTATTTCATCCAATACCAGGAGAAGCAGAGCTTGAAAGTGAAGGTGGCTCCCCAGCTGTCTCCCCCATGCCAGGGACAAGGAGCAGTACCCTGCAGTATGAAAAAACACCAGCACATTTCCTCCAGTAGGAGGAAACACCAGCTAATGCTTCTCTGCAGCTGCCATGGCTGATTTGCYAGCAGCAGTCACACCTGCTCTCCAGGGCCAGCTCTTTGCTCCACCAATCAGACCTGGCATGCAAAAAGCACTATGTGYAGAGGGACAAACTAGTTCCCAGAAATGGGGTGACCAGCTGTTTCCTGGTGGGCAAAGAAATCCACACCAGCTTGGGGACACAGGACCTTCCCCCAGCCAAGCCCTGGTGTTCCCCCTGACCTGGAGGAGAGACATGAAAAGGCATGGGAGTGCTCAGCGGCAGGAGCTGGGAGGGCACTGAACAGGGAATCTTGTCCAGTGTCCAGGGTCTTGCTCACCTCCTGAGGGCTTAGCTGATTCCCAGATGCAGGGCTAGGAAGGGATATTCTTTTCCTGTGCTACTTTGGCCAGGAGGCAAAACCACAAGAGCAGGTGTGTCTCCTGCCAAGAGTCCCCTTCCCCAACAGGGGCCGTGAGTAGAGACAGAGGGCAGAGGAACAGGAAGAGAAGCAGGTAGGATACATTTCCTAAGCACTTGCTCCAATGGCCCAGCTATTTTGAGCATGAGATCTGTGAGCTTGGCTTGGCTTGTATATATTGCAGCCTTCAATGGCTCTGCCTCCAGTGCTGTCTCTCCTGGAACCCATCTCTGATTTATTGGAACCTTTAGCTCATTCAAGCCCCTGCTTCTAGAAACAGCTCTAATAGTCACACCAGCATGTGCCTCTCAGCATTTTTCCCTGCTGCACAGGCTTGGCAGGCAGAGACCAAACCTCACCACAACCCCCAGGTGCTGTTGCTAGGACAAACTTCAGCTCAGGGCTGCACGCAAATAGTGGCAAGGATGGATCCACTCCCTAAAGCAGCCCACAAGTCTTTCTGTGCAATGCTGCATAGTGTACACACTGGCGTGGGCTCAGAGCACAGCTATAGACAGCACTGCCCTGGGGCTCAGCATCCTGCACTTAGAGAAGCACCTGGGAGCTCTCAGCAGACAGGAGAACCTCCCTGAATCCACACAAGGTCTGSATCTGTCCACACGCAGCAGCATCTCAGGGGACTGGGTCAGGAACTGCTGGTACCAGAAAATGTAGGCATAAGGGTCGCTGGTGGAGAAATTGCAGTGCAAGTTGAACCATGTCCTGCCTGGACAGTCATTTCCAGTGGGAACTGGAACACAGCGTCCTTTTGTCCGTGACCTGTAAAGCCAGGACGGCATTTTAACTTTACTTATCTCTGTATCCATCTATTGATCACTTCATCAGCCCTCTTGCTATGCCCATTCTCCATCTAACTTCTCATATCGTGCAAAATGCTGAGCTGTTTGTCCGTGCATGCTTCAGCTTGCAGGTTCTTGTCACCCTTCACACCTCAGGTGTGAGGGGAGGTCATGGGCTTGGAGTCCATCCGTTGTCTTCCTATCAGTCCCTGAGCTATATTAACTGTTGGTCTCTCCTTTGGCAAGACAACACATGCACTGTTCCCCTCCTACCTCTGATGGTAACTTCTTACTGTAACCTTTTCGCCAAACTACACACCACATCATCTGCCCTTGACCTGTCCTTGTACAGCATTTGAGCTCTAGCCTTGAGTTAGCCTTCTCTATATGTCCTTCAAGGATTACATCCAACCCCACACAGATTTGCAGCATTTTACCGAATACATCTCGGAGAAAAGACCCTATATGCAGTACTGGGCTCTTATCTAGCATCTCTCTCTATCAGTAGTGCATGCAAGAACGTTACTTTCTACCAAATTAAAGTGTCGTCTTATTCCTCCTTTGATGCCCATGACACCCAACAAACCTCAGGTTATTTGTGATGTCCCATCTGCAGCCCCTGCCTCCCGACAGAAACACTGCCAGTTACCTGCAGGGTCAGGACTCACAGCTCTCCCCTCCACCACTGACAAGCACAAACTCTTGCCCTGTTCCTCCTCAGCCTGCAAGTCGTGTCTCACCAAAGTCTGCCAGTCCTGCCACGGCTGCCAGGAAAATCAGGGCCATGTCAAGCTCTCCTCTTCACGGGCTGACCAGGGGCCTTCCAGAAGGAGCGAGCTGAAGCTTGCAGGTGCCTGCCTTCTCCTCCCTCTGCCACCTCAAAGCAGCCTCCAAACCTCAGCACAGAAGGTGGAGCAAAGCTCCCGCACTGCTGCTTCAGACAGACCTCCTTGAGACCCACACCTCTACCGCCAGAAGGCTCTCTAGACAGATGGTGGGCTAGTGCTGAGAGCACTCAGCAAAGCAAGCAAACTGCAGGGATCCTTGCTGGGATCCAGGCTCCTGAAATCTAGGGCCATGGGTTTTTTCAGCATGGGAAGTTCTGTACCTGCACAGTCAAGCCATGTGTGGGCGGCATTTGCTTCCTCTGAAGCCCAGGCTGCATCACCCAAGGGGCTCTAGGAACCTAACTGACAGTTAAGGCAGGCTGTGGTCAGGCGAAAGGGACACAAAGGAGGCTACTGGTGCCTTCCTTCTCTTTTGGCCCTCCTGAAGCTTGCTACCTGCCCAACCATCCTACAGCAAGGGACAAGCAGCCCTGATGATCTTCTCCTGCCATCCAGCACCCAGATAGACAGAAGAACCTCCAGCCAATTCTGGAAAGGATGGAAAAGGAACCCCTGCATGCACCCATGTCCACCCTGTCCCAGGGACAGTCTGGATGGAGATAGAACCATGCACAAGTAAAAGCACCTTGAACCAGGTGTGTGACACTCTGTCCCCACACCACAGCGTTTTTCTCTTCCTTCTCCCTCCGCCACAGAGGGGGCTCCCCAGGAAAGACGCCTTCAAAAAGAGCACTTGCTGCAGCAATCACCCATGCAGGGACAGGCACATGCCCTGAATCCGGTAGAACACACTCCCAGAATCCAGTAGGGGGAGGACACCCCACTATAACCCTCTCTTTTATAAACGATGCCTCTCTACACTGCAGCTGCCCCTTCTCCGGGCACTGCCAGCACTGCCAGCTCTCAGGTCATTGACCCACCACCACAGACCACACAGTCTGTCCTCATCGTGGTTTGGAGGAGCGGGGATCGCAGTGGGGGGCGAGGGGTGGGAGGAGCTGCTTGCCCACTCGGCAGCTCGGAGCCATTTCGGGGGGCCCTCCTGCCACCGAGGCCCTGGCCCCACAGGACTTGCAGACGGGCAGGCCCGGCACGGTGCTCCGCGGCGCGGCACGGCACGGCACGGAGCAAGACGGCCCGGTGCGTGGAGCGGCAGCGCCCTCCAGCGGGCCTGGGCGAAGTGCTCCCAGCCCCCGTCCCCACTCCACCCCGCCCCACCCCGCCCACGGCAGTTCGTGCCCGGCCGCAGCCCCAGCCTGTGCCGCCGGGTCTCCCACGGCGCAGTAATACACCGCCGCGTCCCGCCAGTGGGGCTGGGCGAGATGCAGGACACTGGAGCGACGGTCTTCGGCCACGAACAGGGTCCCCGGCAGATCCCACACCTCTCTGGACCCTTTGAGAGCGTTCGTGATGAATGCAAGACCTCGTCCCGGGAGCTGCCGGTACCAGTAGATGTACTCGTAGGACTGTATGTTGGGGTGTGAGCAGGTGATGTTAATGCCAGTGCCCTCGGTGGTCTCTGCCGATGGCTCCTGCTGCACCTGGGCCTTGCCTGCAGCCACTGCCRAGAGAGAAGACAAACATGCCGAAAATCATTTGGTGCCTGTGATATGCCATCTCCGACAGCCGGTTCCACGGGAGAATCCTTGAGAAAGGGTCAGGCAGAGGGAGAGTGGCAGCAAGACGGAGGTGGTCAGGACGGATGGGGACATGCGGCCGGTGGCTGACRTGGAGAATGTTCTCTGCATCAGTGTGTGGAGAGACTGGAGGAGGCTTAGAGGTTTGGCGCGGATGCCTGAAGGGATGGGTTGAAAGTCAGATGGGTGGATGGACGGATGAAGGCAAGAAAAAGTAGACAGGAGAGCCGGGGTGTGACAGTGAAGGAAGGACGGCTGATTTCAGGGCAAGAACAAATGCTGAAGGCACAGGGGAATGAATGGATGTATGGAGTGATGGAGCAGCACAGGAAAGCCAACTGGTACTTATGAGACGGATGAAGAAGAAAGAGAAAAGGAGGCGAGGGGGGAGCCAGAGAGCTGCAAGA